>KE372803.1:0-18980 GCA_000418225.1 Zizania latifolia | reverse complement strand
GATCGTGCTCTCCTCATCTGCCAACAATTAGCTCTCGAGCCTACCCAGGAACTCCATTGACTCCTGGGCTCAACTCTGATCGGCCTTCATCGACAACTATCAGTGAACGTTGCAGAAGCTCGGGACCTGATACGACCTCCAACGATTACAACAAAAGGAGGACGAGACGCTCCACAGTTTTATCCAAAGGTTCTCAGAGAAAAGGACCATGATCATGGACATCGATGAAAGAGACATCATCAACTGCTTCATTGATGCCCTTCACCACTCTTCCGAATTGCACAGGGCCCTAGTGAGGAAGAAGCCAAAGACCATAGCCCGGATGATCTCTATCGCTGAAAGTTACGCCAACTATGAAGACGCTCAATGGGAAAAGTTGGAGCAGTTACGCCACGAGAGTCGATCTCATCGAAACAAAGACGATCGACCTCGGTCTCTATGATGAGAAGACGAACAACCAAAGATCCTCTCGGGGCAGGAGAATAGAGAGAACTGTGGTGGCCGCCTATAGCACATGACGCCAGGAGGATGAAGCCATGTTGAAAGAACTCGACAAACCATGCCCATTTCATCCAAAGGGCAAGCACACCATGCGCAAGTGTTATTCTCTATAGGACATGCTCGTCAAAGAATCGCGCAACAATCCCCACCAGAGCAAAAGACGCTGGGACGATGACAATGCCCCAAGAAAGGATAGTCGGCCTCGAGATGACAACGACTTCCAAGAACCTCATAAGACTATGAACATCGTCTTCGGAGGCCCCACGTCGGCCGAAACCAAACTACAGCAGAAGATCCTAGATCGACGCATCAACGCCTCAGGATTCAAGGAAATTCAGCGACTGCGGTGGTCGGAAGTTCCGATCACCATTTCTCAGGATGACCAATGGCCAAACGTCTCGAAAACCAGGTGTTGGTCGCTGGTGGTGGACCCGGTGATTCTTAAAGTACGCATGAGGCGGGTACTGATCAATGGAGGGAGCAGGCTAAACATCCTCTTCTGCCAGTCCCTCACTGATCTCAGCATCTCGGTCGATAGCCTCCAAAAGAAGGACAACTTCCCGTTCTACGGTATCATACCCGGATAGAGCTCGGTATCGCTCAGCTCCATAACTCTCCTAGTCATGTTCGGCTCTCGAGACAACTACCATACCGAACACATCACCTTCTAGTTAACAGAATACAACATTTCATTCCATGCCGTCCTAGGAAGACCGTCCATAGCCAAATTCATGGCAATCGGGCACTACCCATACTTGGTGCTCAAGATGCTAGGTCCTGGTGGAGTCATCACTATTTAGGGAAACATCAGCACCTCACGTGCGTGTGAGAAGAACAACCTTGCCCTAGCAGAGGCCGTCGACCAATTGGCTCAAATGGAGGAAGCCCTTAGGCAAGTCCGCGCGCACCCTCCTGAGACCGCAGAAATCCTAGTCAAAGCACCGACCGCTTCAGGGATCGCTTCCATATCCCCGAGGACCAAGAGGACCGCCCCCTCCGACGTGGATCCAATAAAGACCATGAATATCGGGGCAAGGTTCGACCCTAAATAGAAAATTGTGTTCGTCAGCTTCCTATGATTCAATGCGGACACCTTTGCACGAAAACCCTCTGACACGCCCGGAGTTTCCCAGAACTCAGCTAACAACAAATGACTCCTAGGACCTTCATGAGGAACGACTGATCAGGGTTGAGTATGCATCAGATGCCCACCCTCAGGCTAATAGCCAGTGCGAGCGCTCTAACAGCATGACCCTACAAGGTTTAAAAGCCTAGAGCTTTGATACTATTGCAGAAATACACTAGCAAGCAGCTCCAAGAATCACCAACAGAACTCTAGAGGCTCTGCACGCAGTCGGACCAAGAATCAGGGTGAATGCCATTCTACCAAGCGATATGCTACATAACTCCCCCTGAATTCAATATTATCTCTGAGGTAACAAGACCAGGGTCGTATAGACTAATGCAAGAAGACGGGCAAGCAGTACCGAACTTCTTATACTTAACAAATATTTTCATTAATAATCTTCTTCGATGATACATGTCCAGGCAATCGTCGACCCCGGGATGCCGTTTTCTTCATCGATACTGCCGACTACTTCCCCTCGGACATGCATCCAGGTCAGGAAGGGGTTAGCCCTCAGGCTGTACACCAGCAGTCGAGCATCACTCTCGCCAACCCTACCAACTACTTCCCCCTAAGCATGCAACTGGGCCAGGAAGGGGTCAGCCTTTGAACTATACGCCCACAGTCAAGCATTACTCTCGCTGACCTGTGTCGATTACATCACCCTCCACGTTGGGCGCCAAAAGGCCATCATGCATGCAACCGGTTCAGAGAGAGGGTCGACTCTTTAGTCATACACCCACAATCGTGCACCTTGAAGAACTCATCGACCCATGCCGGTTACATCTCCCTCCGCGTTAGTCGCCCGATGGCTACCATGCATGCAACTGAACCCAGAAGAGGGTCGACTCCTTAGTCGTACACCCATAACCATGTATCTTTGAAGAACTCACCGACCATGGCAGACTACATCCTCCTCCGAGTTGGGCAGCATATGGCCACCATATACACAACCAAACCCAGGAGAGGGTCAGCTATTTAGCCATACACCCGTAGTCTCGCATCTTCAACAACTCTGCTAGCACCGTGTGGGTGGTAAACAAACACACAAAATGGTACACAATGAATAAAGCAAATTCAAAGACTCCTTTATTTCTTCAGAACTAATTCTTTATAGAAGCAACACTACTTCAAAGAAGGGGACACAATAGCAAGTACACTACTTCAAAGAAGGGGACGTAGCCTCCTTTGATCAAAAGAAGAAAAATACCCTAGCGACCTGAGACAGCATTCTACAAAGCAAAAGAGATGGCTATAGAACCAAGGTTCTCACAGCAACCCCGCCCGCTGCTGAATCAACCTATCACGACCACCATGAGCACCGAAGATCCCATGGGCCGCTACTGTGGTAGCAGTGATTCTGTGTAATCCTCGCCTTTATTGAAGGAGATTATCACCAACCCTGAGAGACTAGCCTAGAGGGAGAGCAGTATTTGACCGACCTCGGTGGTGGGGTTAGATACCACCTCAAGGTGCCTGCATTGATAGACATCTCTAGCTCTTCCTGCAGGATCGAGCCTCTACCTTGGTATCTAGACATCAAGACAGGCGGCACAAAAACGCTAGATCTTACCATGTTAGCAGAAAGATCTATGCCACTAAGAAGCCCCGAGAAGGATACAACATCCTGCTCTGGCAATAAAATCAAGAGTCACGCATTGCGCAAGTATAGGTAAAGCAAACACGCGCAAGGATCAACATACCAGATGGTTTGAGATAAGAGTAGCCAGTTCAGCGGCCAAGCCAGCACATTGTGGACCCATGTAGAAGCAAGTGACATCAACAATCTTTCCCTTGTAGGTGTGAAGAAAAAAGGATCTCAAGGCAGAAGGAAATGAGTCAGAGAGCTCGTTGCAAGACTTAGCTGGGCGAAAGGGCGCTGGCTTAAATAGAAGCGTTTCCACAACCATCAGCACAGTGAACGCCGCTTCAATTGTCGCGTGCTTTATGATGGAGAAGGCAGAGCAGTTCGCACTGTATTAACTCCGCCAATGCATGTGGCGTGTGACTCTGTCAGAGGCAGAACGTCTTTTTAGCTTTTTCGCCTGCCATGCGAAGACCATGGACGGGAGAAGGAATTATGCAACAGCCTTTTTTGGTACAACAGGTGAAGTCTGTGATGGCTCAGATCATCTGCGCTGGTAGGTCCCACGCTTAGGGGCTCGCGTGCCCGAGGACCTTCAAGCTCGAGGGCTCATGCGCTTAAGGATCGTCATGCTTGGGGGCTTGCACACTCTAGGGCTCACGCGTTCGAGAACTCCCATGCTCGGGGGCTTGCCCAGCCCAGGGTATGAGTTCCCGAGACCGAAAATCATCGAGAAGCTTGCAAAGCCTGATATGCCTCGACCCCATTGGCATCTCGATGTGCGAGGAGCCCGATCAACAAGACATCAATTTGTTCAAAGATTCAAGATCAATTCTTTCCAGTTCATCAAAAGTCCAAGGCTTCAAGCATGACCTTTTTCAGCAAGGTCTCGAGCGAAGACAGGATTATAAAGCGGAAGATTATTATTTGCAGGATATTCTTGGACCCTCGAGCAAAATGTTCCTTTTAACTCGAGGCTCAGGGGCTACACCGTGTGGGTGCACCTATGCGATCCACCTCACATGAAAGAAAACAAAGGCTTTTTTAGAACATCAAAGTTTATCAAAGATGTTGAAGTTTCAAGTCAAAAGAGAGCTCCTTCCAGTTTATTTTTATCGAAGATTTCTTCAACCAAGCCAAGAAGAGCTTGGGGGCTGCTATCGGAGGTGTGACCCGTGGGTAGCTCACAGTTGAGCCTATCAGACCGGACCAAGGGCAGGCTAAGACTAGCATTGACCGTCTGGTATGGTCCATAAATAAGGGTTTGATTCTAATAAGAAAAGTAGAGTGCTTATCAGGAAGTTAAGCTCCGGATATTTTATCTAGAGGTTTATTTGTACCAAAATCCTTGTAATTAGGGATTTAGCACCCGAGTTAGGTAGGGAATCCAAGTCCAACTCGGGGTAAAGTCCTGAGATTGTTAGGCTTACCTTCTGAGTATATAAAGGAGGTGAGACCCCTAGAGACATCTCAACTCATCATCTAGCTTCACCATATTTTTCTTACTTTTGACGCCAAGCCTTGATAGCTTGATTGCGTCGTATTGTAAGATCTATTATCATAGTAGACACTAAAATACTGGATGTAGGGCTATTATCCTCTAGGAGGCCTGAACCAGTATAAGTCTTGGCTCTTGTGTTCTAGAGTCGACCATCGGGTTCAAAGGCGCTGCACTTCCCTTACACAACATCTAATCACCACGTCGGGTACCCCTTAAGTGGACTGGCTAGTGATTCACTGACAACTGGGCTTAGCTCAAAAGACACTACCTTCATCTTCATTAACGAACTCCTCTTTTGATGGTGGGGGAATGCAAGGGTGAGTATTTTGAATACTCAGCAAGCCATCCAAGCGGAACAGTTATAATGCACAGGGATAACAAAGGATAGCATAATAGGGCTCATTTGCTTAAAAACAGGTAATTCTAATTAAGTAGGAACCTTAAAAACAATATTATCCAATCACTGAATAACTCTTACCCAGAGTCATCAGGCCTAAAAACCAACCAAACCACTCTAAACCAGAGCTAACCAGTTTAAACAGAAAGTAACATCAGGTTAATTAAATGACAGTGGGACTAATCATAAGTGACATTGCATTACCGCCCTTGATCTTAGGCACAGCTATTCGAATAGTTTTACTCTAATCAGAGGTGCACAACTTTACTCACAAGGCACGGCCCTATAACATATCACCATGCACCTCAATACTACCACGGTATCTTAGAAAAGAGCTGTGATAAGACCCTTCACCTAGATCCTCTAAGCTTCATACCCTAGGTTACCATCTATACCCGATATACCCCTAGCACTCCTCATCGGCAATAGCAGAGACTTTGAAGAGTATAGGGCTACCGGCTGTCTCGATGCTTTACCTGGGATCTCTAGGCTACAGGTCAAACAATTACCCACGTTGGCTTGTGGTAAGTACGGTTTTGCAGTGTAAAAGTGGCCCATGAAACCATGTACTCATGACCCACCTTAGTCAGGTTTTATTTACATTTAATTCATGAACCAATTCACTAATCAACAAATAACCATATAAACCAACATTAACATGTAAGTGGTATTAATGAGCATGATGAATGTGATACTAGTTTCTAAGCAAGGCTAAGTAATCCTAAGCATCCCGATAAATCATAATGAGGATTCATAATGGTTAAGTTTATTAATCCCAAGGTGAACAAGGAATAGGTACATGACAACAGGAGGCAAAACAAGCAAGTTTATATCCCAATCACGATGATATTCTAAAATAAATGCAGTTTTGAATGAATAAAAGCTTTGAAAGCATGGATTCAACATGATCAAATAAAAGACTTGAACAACTTGCCTTGCTAAATAGGGACGAAAATGGATGCTTCCTCGGCGTACACAGGCTCTTCAGGCACTTTGGAGACTAAACAATAGTATAGAAGAACAACAATAAATTAAAATATTACAGTAGACCAACCATTCTATGTGTGAACATATTTTTACTAGGTAGATCTCAATTTTAGAAAAATTCTACAATTTGAATAGTTAAATTTGGAGTTCGTATGATTAGATATGAATTTTTGAAATTAAAAACCCTATTCTGCATTTTCTAAAATTAAAAAGGATTTATGATGTAATACAGAATCATTTTTCTAAAATAAATTCAGATTTATTGCGTCAGTATGGCGAACACGCACGCGCACTGCGTCTGCCACGTGGCGGCCACGTGGTGACAAGCGGGCGAGGGCGGCCGAGGTGGCGCTGACACAACGGCCACATCGGTGCCACGCCGGGGCGACGGGCGGCAGCACAAGGACCGATGTTCACCGGTGAACGGCGGCCCGACAACCAACAGCAAGGGTAGCTATAGCATCAGCGAAGCAAGGGGGACTCACTGAAAGGGTCGACGGCGAGTAGTGGCAATGGGATCAGGCCGGTGACGAGAGGACGCGGCAGAACGGCTCGGGTTGATGGTGGCGAGGCAGTTCCGGTGATCGGTGGTGATGGTGACTAAGGACCAACGGACGATGGTGGAGATGATGGTGGCGACGGCAGGGACTAGCGGCCACTGGAGCGATGGCGAGCGGTGGCTAGAGGCGAGTAGAGGCGGCGAAGCGGCGGCGCACGCGGAGACGACGATCAGCGGTGCTAGGGCTCAGGCTAGGGGGTCTAAACGGTGGAGAGGATCTCGGGGGATCATTTATAGGGGTGGCCGCCAGAGTTAGGTGTGGATATGGTGGCACGGTGAAAGCGGACGGTGGTTGCGAGCGACCGATGCGGCAGATGGGGTTGCGGCGATAGGCTGGACTCGGATCCATGGGGGAAAAGGCCGGGGCGGCGCTGGAAGCATGAATCTAGACTTGAATTGGGCCCACGACGAAGGCGGCGGTAGATTTTGCGGCGAGGGGACTACGCTAGGGCACGGCGACGTGGGCGCAAGGTCGGGGACGGACCCGAAAGGTGGGCCCCACCTGTCGGTGGCTAGCGCGGGGCACAGGACGACTAGGCTTGCGGCGCGTGCTGGGCTGGCAGGGCGTGGCTTTGGGCTGGCAGGGGCGCGTGGGAGATGGGCTGGCCGAAGGCTGGCACAAGAAGAGAGGGGGTTTCGATTTTTTGTTTAAAAATTGATTTTTCATTTCTTTTTCTTTTAGAAAAGGCTCCAAAAATTCAGAAAAATATATTTTTAGTCCAAAAAATTTCCTGAAATTTTTTTGAAAAATTCTTTACATTTTTATAGACTTTTGCAAAAAAAATCAGCAACATTTTACTTGCAAAGTTTCTTCCTCAAATTTTTATACTCAAAAATCCTTTTTTTCCTTAAAGAAAAATTCCCTTCTATTTTCTTTTACTGAAAATTCTTTTTTCCTCTATTTTATCCACAGCTTTTATTACTTTTATATTTTAAAAATTTTAGGCCGTGACACACCCCCACCATTATCCATAACGATAATGTAACTTGAGTTGCGTAAGTACAGTCAAGATATATGAAGAACATAACCCCGAGTTCTTATATGCTTATGAATTGCATAAGGAGAATGAAATAAATTAATATGATGCACACCAAGTAATGTGAAAATCTCATAGATTTATTCACTAAGTCTCTTCTAACATCTAGCTTTAAAAGATATGTTTGTGGAATTGAGATAGTTAGACTTAGAGACTTGTACATTTTAGGAGGAGAAACTTCACATAACACCGACATAAATAATTGAATCTTAGTCAAGAAGGCTAGGTACCTAAATTAGTCTTGAAGATCATATGAAATATTTGGGTGTATTGTATTCTTTTTTGTTAAATGAGTTTCCTAAAGTTTCTCGTATTAAGATTTTTAACGAGGCAATTTGTGTAACCAAGACGCGCGTTATGTACTCTTTCTCCTAATTTTTTCCATTGGGTTTTTGAGAAAGTTTGATGAGGCATATGCATGTCGTGTAGAGTGCCCATTGGGGAGTATTAGGAAATCAAAAACCACAAAGATTATGGTAACTAAATTACAATTTGTTAGGCACGTCTATCTCTTAGAGGTTTTGGTCTATAAATAGAGAGGTTCTCTCCTCATTTATATATAGTTGAATATTAGTAATAAAGAAATTCAGCTTTTTTCCTATATATTATGTTTTGTTCTTTATCTCAAAGCTCTGGACTACACACGGTAGCAGAGTTCCTTAACAGTTTGATTACATGTTTTGCCGAGCTACAATGGTACGATTTATTTAATTGGATGTCTTATGGTACGGCCAAAATAAATAAATAATATCTATCAAATTTCGTCCAATTTAAATTAAAGTGTATGTACTAACTTATAGTATCTTTATTAGGAATACTTTGAGTCGCACAGACACTGTTATTTTGTTATAAAATAAGGAAATGCTTCCTCTCGAGCTTATCACGCGAGAGAATTCGTCAGACGTTCCCTATGCTACCATCCATCGTCCGTCACGAAGGGCCACTGTCGCCGAGCTGTGCAGATCGAGGCGTCGTTGCTGCCGAGCAGCTGTGAGAGACGCCGCCGCCGTGGGGCGCCGAGCAAGGCCACAGGCCGCCGCCGTGCTCGCTGGTGCCAAGATGGACTCCACTGCTGAGCAGCAGCAGTACCATGACTTCCACCAGAGGTGAAGCCAGGAATTATATACAGCGAGGGCCAAATATCTGTACAAAATATAATACAAATTATAATTATATAGAGATCAGTTATATATCGATGTATAACATAAAAAATATTATTAAGTATACATGCAACAAGTTTATATAATTTAAAATTTTGATAATTTTAGTATATACAAAAATTTAATGGTAAGCAAATAAAGGTTAAAGGAGTTAACATATTTTATTTTAATATTGTTTTGTGTGTGTGAATTGCATAGAAGTCATTAATAAATCATCAAGGAGAAAATTATGATTATTATTTGCTACAATTCTTGTAAAACAAGGTAATCTACTAAATAAAAATAGTAAATGTTAGATAATATGTCAATCAAATAATAGTCATTTGATTTTGTAGTTTCTACTAGCTGATAGTAAAGATTAGTAAGGTACATCAATTCTCAATTTTATAATGTTGTAACTGATATCTCAAATTAATTCTTTTTTGCTAGTAAAATTAGCAAGATAGAACTTTAAAGCTATAAAAACATATATAATCAATTTTCAACGAGCTAAATAAATCACTAGAATCTAAATAAGTATATAAAGTAAGAAGCTTTGTAGTTTGTTCACTGAATATAATATTAAACTTGTGTGTTTGTTAATCAACTGTACCTATAAAAAATATCATATTTATAGTGATGCTCAACTAACTAATTATGATATTGCTCTAAAATACAAGAAAGATTAAAAATTTCTCTAAAATATTAGAAAAATATTATATTTATAATATTTATGACTAACTAATTAATTATGGATAAATATAATAAAAAATTCATTAGCCTTAGGGGGCCATGGCCCTAGCTGACAACTTGGCTCCGCCACTGACTTCCACCTCTTTTCAGGCTCTGTGGGTCAGTGCACGACGTGTGCATCCTATACCAGCAAAAGCACAAAATATTAACAGTGTTTCCTAAAAAAATATATAACTCGTGTTTCAGCGAGAAACACCAATTGGTTCAACTGGTTACATATAATGTTTTAACCAGTTATAAACAATATTTTACCTAATTACATATCTTGTTTCATTCAGCTAGTAACTCATAGTGTTTCAACTAGTGTGGATATTTGTTTGAACTCATACAAACACACCGAGTTTTGTAAGCACAGGCGGCATCATGTGGTTCTTACACACATGAGTTTCTTAAGACACTGGATCGAAAGTGTACGGCTAGAAGAAGTATCTGACGTTAGCGCTATGATCAGACATCATGTCCATAAAATAATTATATATATATAGATACCCCAATAATGTTTACATAATAAACGCTTTAATATATTATACATAAACGCTAAGAGATTATATAGAGAGCATTGATGTAGCTTTGGTGTCTCCTTTGATATGCCACTACGGTGGTCGGTATTTTTGTTTCTTTTTAATACGTGTTTTCTAATTTCTCCTTCAATTATGTTGTTCAAGAAAGATAGCATCGATCGATCGAAGCATGTGCGCTAGTAGCACAATGACAACAATATATGAGCAATTGGCATGCTTGATGCGCTCTCGTCAAGCCAGGAGTACATCGTCCATGAGCCTGTCGATTTTCTGCATGGACCGGCCACCCGGCTGCGCCGAGGCGACGGCGCTCTCCCTGAGCTCGGCCACGCGCCGCCGCATCTCCCTCCCCTTCTCCCCCTCCATAGCCTCCCGTATCATCGCCTCCACCTCGCCGCGCCGCACGTCGTCGGGGATCTCCATCCCGATGCCCCACTCCGTGCGCTTGTACCGGCAGTTGGTTTGCTGCTCGGCGAAGAATGGCCAGCACACCATCGGCACGCCTGCGCAGATGCTCTCCAGCGTAGAGTTCCAGCCGGAGTGGGTTAGGAACACACCCACCGCCTCGTGCTCCAGCACCTTCTCTTGCGGGCACCACGTCGACAGCATGCTCCGCGCCTCCGTCTCCGCTGTGAACTCCGGCGGCAGCATCGCGGCGTCGCCCTTGACGAGGTCGGGCCGCACGTTCCACAGGAAGGTGTACCCGGAGTTTGCCAGCCCCCACGCGAACTCCAGCAGGTGCTCGTTCGACATCACCGTGATGCTCCCGAAGTTGACGTACACAACGGAGCGCGGCGGCCGGCTATCCAGCCAGCGGAGCGGCTCCTCCTGTTCCTTCCACAAGTTGGACCCGAGGCCGGCCACCGGGCTGTCCTCGGGCAGATTATTCCGCACAGTCAGGTGGAGCGGGCCGACGGCGTAGATGGGCGGGAGCAGCTCGGCCATGGCGCCCATCAGCGGCGCGTCGAGCTCCTCGAAGGTGTTGATGATCACCGCCGACGCCAGCGACATGGCCGCCGTGATGTGGACGAAGAAATTGAACATGATGTCGTCCCGGTCCGTGCTGCGCACGAAGCTCGGCAAGTCACGCAGACGCAGGTCGTTTGGCACGCTCGGGATCCAGTCCACCGTCGTGTCCAAGTACCCATTGCTAAGGTCCTCCTCGCCTAAAACACATGTCAAATTAAACATTCATTACAAATCTAGATAAAGTTTTATACTCATAAATATGTGTAAATTTTACTAGACAATATTGAAGTTATAGTAAATTAATATGAAACGTTCATTTTTATAGATCTAACCGTTACGGTTAAAATAAGTTAACGTCATACTTCTTATCTCTTATAGGTAATAAATCATCCTGATCTAACGGCTACAATTAAAAGAAGTTGATCTCTTACATTTTTAGAGGTAACAGGCTACCTTGTTTTTTCTAATCATTGGCTGAGATTAATTATATTTGTTACAAAGAGATGTAAAAGATGTATAGTAAAAAACAAATATATATATATTTGATTTACTTTTGAGAGGGAAGAGGCCGCGGTCGAGGAGGTCCTTGTAGTGGTAGTAGCCCATGAAGCCGCAAGCGCTGGCAGTCCAGAACGTGACGCAGCGAAGGCCAAGTTCGCGCGCGCCGTGGAGGCCGAAGGCCATGATGCTGTCGGCGACGACGCTGGTGACCCGCCGCGCCGCACCGCCAGCGGAGGCATCGGCCTCCTCGTCGAGCTTGGCGATGAGCGCCTTGAATTTGGGAAGGCAGGTGGTCATGGTGGAGTGGCAGAGCGTCGGGATGTCCTGCGTGGCGTCGGCGTCGGACGGCGGCAGCCCGTCGTCGATGGCGGCGAAGTGGAATCCCGGAGCGCCGTCGAGCGCACGCCCTCCGCGTGCGCGGAGCAGCCGGCGGTGGTTGAACTCGTTGTTGACGAAGGTGACGTGGATGCCCCGGGCGTGAAGCAGCACGGCCAACTTCAGCATCGGCGTGATGTGGCCCTGCGCCGGGTACGGGATCATCACGGCGTGCGGCCTCTCCGCCGGTGGCAACGACCCCATCTCCGCCCTCCTATCTCACCTCCCTCCTCGCCGCCGGCAGAGCTAGCTTAGCAATGATCGAGCATTGTCACTCAACTCAGGCTCACTCTGATCCTCTTGGCTAGCTCTCTGTGCGGTGTCGTGCACTTGGTTCCCAATAACTTGGTATATATAATATGGGGTGGGTCAGTGGGGAACTCTTTGGATCTCTCGTAAGCGTAAACACCACAAAAAAGTTATAAAAAATCTGTTTGTAATATATATATATATAGTATTTTATAAAATTTTGTGGTCTAAATTTGACTCACATGTCAAGAAAAAACAAACCAACTGTATGAGTAGTCCATGCGCTGTTCATGCCACAAATTTATTATTTTTTTATTTTCCAACGTGTATGTTGAGTTTATACGTGAATGTCTGTAGAATAATATATATCAGTCTATAATGTCAATTTTTTAAGAATCTTTTTACAACTATTTGTTTTTAATAAAAAAAGGTGCGCCAAGGTTATAATTCCTATTCAGGGGTTGCAGGGTATACACAGAGCTGTGGATGGCTCACTATGACCCACTGACAGGTGGGAGACCAGCTGACGCGACGAGGACGGGCAGCCGTCAATTATTTGTGTGGGTACACTAGTCAGCCGGGAGAGCAGCGCTGCGTTACGTCGATTTTGTGTGTGCACGGCGGATAGTTTGTTGGGATTTTGTACCCAAGTTGGCGTCACGGCGTGGATTGATTGGCTCGTGCTGCATGCCTTTGCTGTATTAAAATGGATGCATATCAAGATTGTCAGGGCCGGGCTGCTAAAGGCATACATGATACATGGATCTAAGGGGTGGTAACCGAATTTTTTATGGTAAAAAACTCTACTAGAGACTGTATCTTTATGGTGCTGATTTCGGCCAAAATTTATACCTATCGGGTGGGCAAAAAGATGAGGACGTTTACTACACACTTAGCCTTGAATCCTCCATAGACTCCGAGAAAGACTTCCAGCACCATAAAAAAGCACAGTCTAATTTCCTACGACGCTTTATAAGCGTCTCGGTTATCTGTGAAAGACGAAATAAAACGTCTCTATTCAATAAATAAGATGTCTACATCTGTAGAAATGTTTTGTTGTAGTGCTAGTATATAGACCCAAAATCTCTAATAAAATCTTAGCTGCAAATTACGTGTGTGGGTGTGTGGGGTGTGGCTAGCTAGCTGCTAGTGCTCACTAATGTGGCAAACCAGTAACTCTCAAGTTCTCAAATCCACAAATTGGTAATTGGCTCATCGGCTATCTGCTCTTGGCTGTGGGCTGCGATGAGTCGACATCATATCTCGACGACTAGGCAAGGTCGTGACTTCGGTGTCTGTGACCCCTTTAGTGACCATGGACATTGTGACCCGTCACTAAAGATACTATATAGTGATGGGTGGAAAATGTCGCCAATCACTAATGTATGCCCTTTAGTAACAGATCACAATGTTCATCCATTACTAAAGGAAGTCATACCGGACGTGACGTGGACCTAGAGAGACCCTTTAATGATGAGTGTTTAATCGTCACTAATAATAGGGCTTTACTGACACGATAAGACTGACGGAAGACATGCCCATCACTAATATAGGTTATTACCCGTCACTAAAGTGCTTTTCTGTGATAGTATGAGACCACGACTCCTCATCTGGTTGTTGGCATGTGGGTGTGGCTACTAGTGCTCACTATTGCGGTGAGTCGACAACTATTAACTTCTCAACTATTGCGGTGACTCTCTACTCTCTTGGCTGCGACTGTGGCAAGTTGGTGTCTCGGCGACTAGGTGAGACCAAGACTTCGATGTTTGTGAGACCATGACTTCACGTGTTAACGACTCTATGCCAGCATCCGACACTCCAGCATTCGTGCCTTGCTTTCGCAGCCTATGATTTTGTAACGATCTCTGTGACTCTACACCAGGTGCCATCATCTGGTTTTCTGCTCCTATCCTCTTGTAGATTGCAGTCCCGCTTCTAGTCATTGGCTCGTCATTGTGGCGCTATCTCCTATAGTCCTATCCCCAGCACAACACACCACTATCTTTCCTAGTCGCCACAGACCCATAGCCCATAGGCAAGCATCGTTTTCAGCTCATTTGTGATATTGCAATTTTGCACCATGAGGCCCATGATGGCCTCTGTTCCTTCTAGTCTTTCTAGCATTGCAATCGACGATGGCAATTGATGTCTTATTCATATCTTCCTCCTCCCATTCAAGTATATTAACGTCTCTTGTAGTATTTTTCCTACTGACCCCTCTTCGCCTGACTATTCTAACTCAAAGGGACATGGGACTTTGGACTATTTGCCATCCTCTTCGTATGCTCATTCTCAAATGTCATTCTCTTCGCTGAATTCGCTTTTTTGCCACCCAAATCACGTGACCTATGATATACGGACCAATTGGTCAAAAATGGGTTTGTGACTTTGATTCTATGCCATTTTGGCCACTAAACAAGTTAAAATGGCAATTTTGCCCTTAAGCACTTGAACAAAAATGGGGTTGCTAGCTGGTTCATTCCATGTATTTCACTCGAGTCGCCTACCCTGTTGATCACGTCGACTACAATGTTATGTGTAAAACTAGCAAAGAAAAGAAGAAGAAAGATTTTAACTGTATTCTTCTAAATCAACAAAAATAAAACTTGCAATAACTATGTACAGGTGAAATGTTTTTGCTTAAGCTTGTTTTAATTTGATTTTAAGTTATAGGGGTAACTTGGTCATTTTTTCTATTGTCATGTCTTCCCAGCTTAAATAGTGGCCAAAATAGCATAGAATCAAAGTACACATGATTTTAGTGGCAAAAAAACAAATTCAATGAAGAGGACGGCATTTGAGAATGAGCACGCGAAAAGAATGGCAAATAGTCAAAAGTCCTAAGGGACAACGAGTCTGTGTATACTCTAGTATTGCCGCCAACAACAAAACATGTTATATATACTTAAACAGAACATGGTTGCTTGCCATTTTGATTAGAATGTTTGCCTCTCTGGAGAGAGTAATACCCTAGATCATGTTTTATGTCTACATTGACCTAGCCGGTGAAAGTATGATGATATCTCGAGCAGGCTGGTGTGTATGGAATTGTAATCTTAATTGCTAGATCAATGACATGTGTGTCTAGGCTTGACTCGATGAGATTGATCAATCAGATTGGATTAGGGATGCCATCAGAGGCACCCTAGGCCTCGCTTATATATACAAGTGACCATGTTTTATAATGGTTGAGTTAAATAAGATATCACTAAATTATATAAGATAACATACATATGAGATTCATTGATCTATAGGATATCTCCTAACAAATCTATAAGGTAGCATTTCTATTGGTGTATGGAAATAAATGGAATGGAATGGTTCTTGAATATGGAGTGATACAAAAGTTTGGTTTGACGGATGAGGTGGTATTGAATGGGATGAAATAGTTCCTAGTAAAGGAATATTTCGTATAGATACTGAACCGCATGGTGTGATTTTTTCCTCGAACCACACCATCTCGATTTGCAATGGTAGCGTAAGAGACATGACACACGTATGGGAGAAGCATCAATGGAGGTTTGCCCTCATGCCGCTAATACCGGTGAGTAGCACCAGTACCTCTGCCACCCTCTGTAGCCACCACCTCCCCCTCTCTTCGACCGTGGACATCGCCGCCAACTGCTGTAGTGCGCGGACACGCCTCCTGCTCAGCGCTTCCATCACCACCTTTGCACAGGAAGTCCACGCTGGCGAGCTGCCTCTCTATGTCAAGGAACTCATCCAATGATGTCAGTGATCCTCCATCGTCGTTGTGATAGAGACACCACCAGTTCTTGATGTGTGGTTGTGTTCGTGGTGTTGGCACCTCCTTCACCACCCGGCACCCCCCACATGCCTCCCTTCCTTCTCCTGTGGTTGCACCATAGGCAAGGTCCTCTCCCTCTCCGCCCTAGCTAGCTGGTGTCCTCATCGCCCAACACTACGCGTTGTGGAACGCCGACATGCTCATCAATGTTCCTAGTATCATCCTATTCATTGAACCAAATATGTGATCGATTCATTCCACTCATCCTCATTTCCCCAAACAAACACAGGGCAAAATGATTCCATTAATTCATCCAACCAAACACCATTATGGAACCATCTCATTCTATCTCATCTCTAAAAATTAAAACATCATAATTCTCATTCCTCTCTATTTACCCAACCAAACACTACCTAAATAATTGTATAATCGTGGGGATCCAAATAACTATCTATGGAATATGCTTGTCTTATATAGTCGGGTTTCATTCGCTCAAGACATGAACATAGAAGAAATTAATTAAGCCAAAACTCAAAAGCAGCAAATTTACTCTTATTTCGGTCGTGCACAATTTTGTAGACAAGGCAGTAAGAGATCAATAGATAAACATGAAATAAGGGCCCATATTAAATTATATTTCTTCAAACATGAGTTGTCCATCCTATCTAAATTTGATAATGTTACAATATGCGGTATGTTGGGGTAAAATACTTTCGCTGTATATATAGATAACAGTGTTTACATTCAAGGCATCATTCGAAAGAACTCTAAAGGAAGGCCATCCGAAGAGTCATCAAGCTTCGGTTGAGACCAAGCCTCCCAAAGCCATCTCCAGGCTTTGAAGTATGGCTCGTTGCTAGATTCGAAGGTCTGAAACCACATCGGAGGGGGGGGGTGAAACTAGGGGCTCCAGTCTCCTCTGACAAGACATGTACTCCCTCCAGTTTTATAAAGAAAGTCGTTTTAAACTTGTATCAAGAGTTGTCTAAAACAAGTCGTTTTGTATTTTATTGTGCATTTTGGATGATTATACCCCTGATATAGTACTATTTCCTCCTTGTTTCTCACGCTATCTTTACTCTTGTATTATATTTAATAGGGGGCAAACAAGAAAAGTACAAACTAATTAATTGCTCCTTAGTATCTAAAACCATGTCCAAAACGACTTGCTTTTAAAAACCGAAGGGATTACTTTTTCGTGTTTGTACGATGTATTACCATATAGCCCCTATGTAGCTTTATGTACAATACCGTTATATATCAGTTATAAATAGAGAGTAACTTAGTATTATCCTATTTTTATCCTGTCTATAAATACTGACCCCTTGGCAAGGGGTAGGAGCATCGAATACTTGTTATTCATAAATAAAACAATTCACTGGACATATGTGGTTATTATTTTATTCGGAGGCTTGAACTAGAGTTTTATACATTTCGCATGCATAGCTCTTCGAAGCTATTTTAACCTGTGGCTAATTATTAATTACGCCAACACGGTATAAGTTGGTTATTATGAAGTCAGTCTTCATTTGAATCTTAATAGAATATAATCGCTCTTATATATAAATACACGTACGGGATCATGTCTGATTGGAACATTAGCAAACACAATCGACTAATTATTTTGTTTCTTTATAAACTTGTTGTGCAATCTATACTACATAAAAAGAAGCTATTGGTGGTAGATCTGCCAAGACCAAACCTACACTCGAACCCCGCATGGTGCAAGCCGCCCTTCACCCCTCTACGCGAGCACAGCCCTGCGTCTAAGCCTCGCACGGCGCACACTGCCACTACCCTTCGCCCCTTTGCACGAGCGTAGCCTTGTGCCTGAGCCCCGCATGGCGCATGCTGCCTCCGCCCTTCGCATTTCCGTGCGAGCGCGACCACGCCAGATCCGCCCTATGTCCCCTCATCGTGTGCGTCGGCACGTATACATGGCCAGATGGGCCGTGCTAAAATGGGCCGGCCCGGGCACACACGTACTGTTTATGGCCCAAGCATGATCCAGCATGATTGTTCGTGGGCTGGACTGGCACGGCCCGTTTAGCGTGAGCCATGTCTGGGCCAAGACCCTAGTATGTCGGGCCGACATGGCACGGCCCACTTATTGTAGCTGGCCGGCACGACATGGTCTATGGCACGGCCCAGCCCAACAGCCCGCACGACCCACTCATTTTTCTGGCTGTGGCGTCCCCTCGTTTCTCACCAGTGCCTTATTTTTTGATGCCCGAGCCTCCACGTTTCCCGCTCTGGTGCCTCGTTTACCACGCACGCACCGTTCGACCCACCAGGCGCATGCATGCACGCATCATAAATGTTAAAACGCACCGCTGGCTGCCGCTGCTTCGCCGTTCGCATACGCATGCTTTTGATTTCATACGAGGGTCACATGTGCTTTGGGAAACGATAATTACCATGTTTTGGGAAATGATAATCACTGATCATCACTTACATCCAATAGACCCACAGAATATTGAATTAGCTCCAGATTAATTACCATACTTAAGAGCCATAATCATTCTTTTAATAAACTAGGATTTATTATTTTTTTGGCGTTGGCTGTAGCGCACCGAGTTGGAGCACAGCCTCCTCGTTTCTTGCACTCAACGCATGCAAAACAGCTGTTGTCTAGCGCCAGGCAGGCTGTGCGCGCCTTGACTCCAGCGTTCAGCGAATTTTTCAACGACATTTTTTACTGGCCAATCACGTATAGACACGTGTAGCTAACAGCTAAGCAAAACAACGATCTGTATTTTTGACCGGCCCGACGGCCGGCCTGGTGGGCTGCTAACGGGCCATGCCGGCCCAACACGGCACGGGAGGTCTTTGGGCAGTGCCTAGGCCAGAGGAATGCCACGTGGGCCAGCATGGCACGGCCCGCTAGGGCAGTGCCTAATGGGCCGTGCCCAAATCGGGCCGGCACGGCCGATCCGTTTGGCCACGTATATCGGCACGCCTCCGGCCTCCGTCCCCTCATCGCGTGCGTCGGCGCGGCGGCGGCGTGCTACCGCTCTCCGTCCTCTCGTCAC
>KE372802.1:1207099-1235169 GCA_000418225.1 Zizania latifolia | reverse complement strand
TTCTGTCGGCCGATGAACTGCCGATCTAGGCCGATTTGTCCTAGATCGGCAGACTATCTACCGATCTAGGGTAGATGAAGCTTGGCACTCGTCGATCTAGGCCGATCGGCCTAGATCGGCATATGGTCTGCCGATCTAGGGCGGGTCGACCTAGATCGGCAGATCATAGTCCGATAGAAGGCTATTTTTGTAATTTTTAAAATCCGCATACCAAATTTGAAATTTTGAATAAAAAATATATTATTAAAACAAAAAACTCAAAATTTGACCCAGTAATGACATTATAACGTTGCAAATAGGGGTGCAAAAAGACTAGCTTGCCCTTCTTGCTCGCTACAACTCGGTTCAAAATTGCTCCGATCATACTTAATTCCACTATTAACAATACATGTTTACACATACCACGGTGACTTATATTTATACGCATAGTTAGACATCATATTGAATTATGCAAAACAATCATATATACTACCAATAATGAAAAATTGATGATTTGCCGCTATTAATTGTTTCCCTCGATTATATTGTCACTCTGTAGCAATAGCATGGGGCTATCTAAGTCAATAGCATATGAGAATGGCAAAAAATTTAAATCCACTTTTTGGTTGTGATAAATTATTAAATTTCTCGTCAATAACAACCGTTTTTGTGTCAAGATGATCTGGCAATTTGAAAAATAAGTAAAACTATATTGTAAGCATGCTGCCGAAGATTTTCTTTGTTGACACGACATCGGTTGTCTGGTCTAGGGACAACGTAAAAATACCATACAAGAGTACAAGACACTTGACTAAGACAATGTCAACTATGAAAAAAGTCAATGGTATTTAAAATTATGGAGAAACAGAAATGTCAGCGGTTATGAACAAATTATATATGATATCGAGCTAAACATTGTCAACAATATGATTTAACCAAGAGTTCCGAAATATAAGGTTTGACCATTCATAGTAAACATGCACAAATTCATCGATGATCTCAGAAAATAAAAAGATTGTTTCACGATCATCTCTTCGAATTCGCTGGCAGGTACTAATTCTTTTTATTTCAGACATCGTGGTAATCATGGTAGTAACAGCAAGGGATAAAAACAAAAACGGTGCAGAAATTTTCTGTCAGTTCTAAAAAAATGGAATCAGAATATTCTAGAACGGAAATGAAAACAAAATTTTTATTCAGAAACAGAAGCTAAATTGGTGATTTCCAACGAAAAACTGAATGGTGGCTGTCCTTGCTTAGCGTTCATGGTTGGTTTTCAAAAGGAAAAAGATTCATGGTGTGGAAAAAAGGTTTATGGTTTGGCAATAGTTACTAGAGTATATCTATGTTAGGGTCCGGAACTCAGGATAGTCTATCAGCGTAGGAGTAAGCGGGCTGCAGCAGCTGGGCTTGATACCGGCAACCAACAGGCTGTGTAGCGTAGCGGGCCAGATTGCTGCAGCTGATTACTCTGTTTGCCTAGTTAAGACTTTCCCTTTATTAGCAGATGGATTCCTTTTATTAGCAGTTTCCTTTAATAAGAACTCATATATATAGTATCACCTATGAGAAATAAAGCAAGTAGATTCAATTCTCATTTCTCATCTCCTTCTCTACCTCTCATCCCTTTTTCTCATCTCTGCATGTACTGATCTTCTCCATCACGGAGTGACCTCAGGTTAAGTCCTCAAAGCAGAGGCCTCCTTCCACCCATTCCTACCCCATTCGATCTCTACCATCTACCCATAACAACTTGGTATCAGAGCACATGGCGTCTGAAGAAACCGAGTCATCATCAATAGCTGGAGGCGATGGGCTAAAGAAGCTCCAACAGGATATGGCGACAATACTTAGCAATCTGTCGATGTTGGCTTCTAAGGCATACTTGGTTGACATCAGTCGCAGTGTGGCTGTGGCCACGGCTCGTGTCGCCACCCTAGAGCAGCAGATCGTAGGAGGGGCAACAGCATCGGCATCAAGTGGTGTTCCCTGTTTGCAAGGAAGTGGACTCCTGGTGCCACCAGCAGATCGGCAACAACTCCTTCAAACTTTGGCAAGTGTTGGGCAGAATACAGAAACGGTGACCACAGGGAGTGTACCAAGATTTTATAAATTGGAGTTTCCAAAGTTTAGCGGCAAGGGTGACCCGTTGAATTGGCTGAATCATTGCGAACAATTTTTTAGAGGATAGCACACTGAGGGCAGTGACCGAGTATGGTTAGCGACATACCATCTTACTGATGCTGCACAGAAATGGTACTTCCACTATGAGAAGAACCATGGACC
Source organism: Zizania latifolia (assembly GCA_000418225.1). Taxonomy (NCBI): domain Eukaryota; kingdom Viridiplantae; phylum Streptophyta; class Magnoliopsida; order Poales; family Poaceae; genus Zizania; species Zizania latifolia. The sequence goes on along the minus strand of KE372802.1, from coordinate 1,232,904 downwards.
TCCCAGTTGGGAAAGCTTCAAGAATCTTTGTCTGGTGCGGTTCGGTCCCCCTGTTCACAGTAATCCACTTGGGGAACTAAAACGCCTAGTACAAACAGGCTCCGTGGAGACGTATATTGAGCAATTTTGGCGCTGGCGAGCCGTGTCAGCGAACCCCTCAGTGAACAGCAACAGGTGCAGTTGTTTGTGGCTGGATTGCAGGAAGAAATTGGTATTGATGTGGAATTGCAGAAGCCAGATAACTTATAAGAGGCTATGAGTTTAGCTAAAGCGTACAAGAGAAAAATGTTGAAGCTCTCTAGTGGTAAGCATGCTACCAGTAAGCCTACTTCCCGTGTTCCAATGAGTCCGGCGGTGAATCAATCATCCGACTTAGCACCAAATCCAGCGCAACGCTAGTTTCGTTGTTTATCTCCTTCTAAATTGGTTGAACGACGTTGGTAGGGGCTGTGTTACAATTGTGATGAGAAATTTGTTCAGGGGCATAAGTACGCTAGGCTATTCTATATCGAATGCGATGATGATGAGGTAGTCGAGTGGGACACTTCACCTAAAGATAGCACTGAAATACCAGAGCCACATGTATCTCTCAATGTGTTGGCTGGTATGGGTGGTGCTAGTGCCATGCATCTACCTGTATGCATCGCCGGAATGCATTTGGTTGCGCTGGTAGATTCTAGCTCCACTCACAATTTTATTCAGGCACAAATTGCTGATAATCTTAGCCTCAAACTAAAACTTATTCATCAAGGGCTATGTGTGGTGGTGGCAAATGGAGACCGCCTCACAAGTTCAGGGTTATGTCGCAGCCTCTGTTTTGGCATTGAGGGAGAAGAATTTTTGATTGATTGCTTTGCACTGGATCTCTATGCAGTGGATATAATATTGGGGACTTAGTGGCTGCAATCTCTTGGACCTATCTTATAGAACTTTAATAATATGCGCATGGCAATTTAGAGGAGAACTCGTGAGGTCACTCTCCATGGCCTCCTCAATGATCGTCCTGCTGCTTGTGCCATAATCAATGATGAGACCTTGTTGCAGCCTCTCTTGGCAGAATTCTCTGATTTATTTTCGGAGCCGACAGGATTGCCACCCACAAGTGCTTGTGATAACAGAATTTTTCTCAAGACTGGCGCAGCGCCAGTGGCAGTCCATCCTTACCGTTATCCCCAATTGCAGAAAGATGAGTTGGAATCTCAATATGCAGCCATGTTGAAACAGGGTATTATTAGACCAAGTGCCTTGCCATTTTCTTCTCCGGTGCTGCTTGTGCGCAAGCACGACAGTTCATGGAGGTTTTGTGTCAACTACCGTGCACTTAACGCTATCACAACCAAAGATAAGTTTCCAATTCCTGTAGTAGATGAGTTACTTGATGAATTACATGGTGCAAAAATTTTCTTCAAATTGGATCTTCGCTCAGGTTATCATCAAGTCCGAATGCATCCTGAGAATATTTCTAAAACAGCGTTTTGAACTCATCAAGGTCATTTTGAGTTCCTGGTCATGCCTTTTGGCCTCACGAATGCTCCTGCCACATTCTAGGCTTTAATGAATTCTGTGCTTGCTCCTTTTCTCCACCATTTTGTGCTTGTATTCTTCAACGACATACTTATATACAGTCAAACGTGGTCTAAACATCTTTAGTATCTCCGTGTTATCCTTTGTGCTGTCCGCGCCAACCGGCTTGTGCTGAAGAAACCTAAGTGCAGTTTTGGCGAGAGACAAGTGGGTTATTTGGGTCATGTTGTATCATAGATGGTGTGGCCATGGATGACCAAAAAGTCCGAGCTGTCAAGGAATAGCCATTGCCACGTTCTGCTCGCATGGTTCAATCCTTCCTGGGTCTTGCTGGCTATTATCGTAAATTCATACATAATTACGGCATAATTGTAGCACCATTAACAGCCTTGCTCAAGCGGGAAGCTTTTCAGTGGTCCCCCAAAAGCAGATGTGGCATTCCAAAAGCTAAAGCAGACATTCTCGAAAGTGCCGATACTACAACTCCCTAACTTCAACGGATCCTTTGTTGTTGAGTGTGATGCATCAGGTATTGGCGTGAGAGCAGTTCTGCATCAAGGTACTGGTGCCTTGGCCTATTTCAATCGTTCTTTAGCTCCACGACACACTGGTCTTGCAGCATATGAGCGGGAACTTATTGGATTGGTTCAAGCAGCCTGCCATTGGAGAGCATATTAATGGGGTCATCAGTTCTGCATCAAGACTAGCCATTATAGTCTAAAATATCTCCTGGATCAACGTCTCTCCACCATTCCGTAGCACCGTTGGGTGAGCAAATTGATGGGCTTTGATTTTTCCATGGAATTCAGACCTGGTCACAGCAATACAGTGGCAGACGCTCTCTCACGTAGGGATGAACAGAGTGATGTAGCACTACTAGCTCTATCTAGCCCAAGTTTTGCAATCTTTGACACTATTCACCAAGAAATCAATACTGATCATGTTCTAAGCTCACTACAGGACAACATAATTTCTAGGTCCTAGGGAGCTCTGTGGTCATTTGTTGATGGTGTCCTGTTAAAGGAGGGCCACATGTTTATTTTGGCAACATCTCCCAATCTACCAGCTATTTTAACTATGGCTCATACTAGTCATGAAGGGATGGAACGCACTCTACATCGACTTCATGCTGATTTTTCCATCCCAAATGCTGAACAGCTTGTCCAGGATTTTGTGTGGGCATGCGAGGTTTGTCAATGGAACAAAACAGAACACCTACATCCAACAGGGCTGCTGCAACCACTGCCTATTCCGAACCATGTGTGGGAGGACATATCCATGGATTTCATTGAAGGTCTTTCTCGCATTCATGGTAAGATGGTCATCCTCACTGTCGTTGACCGTCTTTCTAAGTATGCTCAGTTCCTACCATTGGGTCACCCATACACGGCTACCTCTGTTGCCCAAGTTTTTTTGATGAAATAGTTCGTCTCCATGGCATTCCTAGCTCCATTGTTAGTGACCGGGATCTGGTGTTTACCAATACTTTATGGAAGGAATTATTTTGGCTCACCAGTGTCAAGCTTTTACTCAGTTCTGTCTTTCATCCACAAACTGACGGGCAATCTGAAGTGACAAATAGGGTTATTGGCATGTACCTTCACTGCCTCACTAGTGACAGGCCAAAACAGTGGTTGCGTTGGCTTCCCTGGGTAGAACATTGTTTTAACATGGCCTTTCAGACTTCCCTCCGGTCCACACCTTTTCAAGTTGTGTATGGACGGCTTCCCCCTTCACTTTGTGCATACGACCAAGGCACCGAAAGAGTTTCGATAGTGGAACAGACATTGCAGGAGAGGGATGAATTTCTTAGTGATATTTGTGAACGTCTTCTCCAAGCACAGGACTATGCGAAGCTTTATCATGATGCTAAGCATCGCGCAGTCTTGTTTTAGGTTGGAGATTGGGTTTGGGTTTGACTCTGCACCGGCAAGCAGCCTCACTCCCTGGGTCCAGTGTGGCAAGCTGGCTCACCGTTTCTATGGTCCATATCAGGTCATGGAGAAGATAGGTTACATTGCATATCGCCTTCGTTTACCACCAGCTACCCGTATTCATGATGTTTTTCATGTTGGACTGTTGAAGCCGTTTCACGGAACTCCTCTTGATTCAATTCCAGCACTACCAGCGCTGACAGATGGACGTGTAACACCCTCACCAAGCAAGGCTATTCGCGGTCGCATTGCCCGTGGTCTTCCAGAAGTACTTCTGCAGTGGGAGAGACTGCCACTGGCCGACGCGTCTTGGATGGATGTTGAGGAGTGCCGACATCATTATCCTGACTTTCAGCTCGAGGACGAGCTATTTCCAAAGGATGTGAGAGATGTTAGGGTCGTGATAGTCTATCAGCGCAGGAGCAAGCGGGCTACAGCAGCTGGGCTTGATGCTGGCAACCAACAGGCTGTGTAGCGTAGTGGGCCAGATTGCTGCAGCTGATTACTTTGCTTGCCTAGTTAAGACTTTCCTTTTATTAGCAGATGGGATTTCTTTTATTAGCAGTTTCCTTGTAATAAGAACTCATATATATAGTATCGACTATGAGGAATAAAGCAAGCAAATTCAATTCTCATTTCTCATCTCCTTCCCTGCCTCTCATCCCCTTTTCTCTTCTCTGCGTGTACTAATCTTCTCCATCATGGGGTGACCTCAGGCTATGTCCTCAAAGCCGAGGCCTCCTTCCACCCATTCCTACTCCATTCGATCTCTACCATTTAACCATAACAATCTACATGGCCTATGACTAGCATGAGTAGTTGGGATAGCTCCATAGAGAGTGGTGTAAGGATGGACTAAAAGAAAGATAAGTGATTGATGCAGAAAAGATAAAGAAAGTTAATGTCAAAAAAGTTGCTTGGTGATAGACTTGCTCTATGAAAATAAAGTGATGTTGGGAGAAGCTGCTTAGCGATAGACTTGCTCCAGAATTAGTTTAGAGAAGTTAATTGGTGGTAGGCTTACTCTAGGGATGAGAGATGTTGAGAAGTGATTAACAACGATTGTTGCGAGGAATAGATCTATGAGTTCTATTATAGAGTCTCAAAACAAAATTATTCTTTTCTTTTAAAAGGATGGAGATTGAAACCTCTATTTAGATATTACACATGTAGAGTTTTGAAAATAGACCGTCATCATCAGTGATGGGCACTCTCATTAGTGACGGATCGAATTGAGACCTGTCACTGATGATGGGCACCCTCACCAGTAACGGGCCACATGACTATCCATCACTGATGAGGGTGCCCATCATTAGTGATGAGCCTCAATTCGGCCTGTTACTAATGAAGAACTTTATTGACGGGTGTAAAACAGTCCGTTATTAAAAGTTTATTAGTGATGCGCATCTTTTATCCATCACTAAAAATTGATCATACAGGTTGTTACTGTGGTAGTGCATACATTTGGTCATTACCGATGGTATACTTCTTCCCTAAGGGTGAGGAAGAGCGATCCAATCTTGGCTTTCACTGAGTTTTAGTCAGACTACTGGTATATCGGTTTACCTTCCAAAGCCAATCCGGCCTTCAGGATAAAAAAGATAATGCCAACAAGGAGGCAAGAATTGAGACTGAAGTATTCCATGCATATTCGACTACTTGTGATTTGTGAAGGTGTGCAAGTCAGCACAATTTTGTCAGCTATTCCTGGTGCATGATGCCAACTAAAACTCTGCTCCCAAAAGGCAGGCTCAGCAGACAAACAGAGACAAGAAACAAAGCATCTGACAATGATTGTGTACAATGTACCTGACAGTCAGCGCTCTTTCTTTTCATGATTGGTTGCATGGTTTTGCTGCCAAGTAACCACATGATTTCTTTTGGATCAAACAACCTTAAACACAATCTAAGAGAGCAATGGAAACAATGCATCGCAGAGTGACATGCAGCGCACGAAATTTGGTGGTGAAGTTAACTGATATACAAAGGAGTTTCTTGTTTGCTGAAAGACTCACCGTGTGATAATGTGAATTGTAAATACTTAGCGAACTACATTACTCCTGATCTGTTCATAAACACTCATCATCTTTGACCACTTTGTTTGTTCATAATTTTGTTTACAGCAGTAGCAAAGTCTGCCATTATAAATAATCACAGATAAGTGCTAAGCATTGTCAACTAAATGATTTAGTATGGAGTTCCAAACATCAGGTCTGAGCAACAGAATAATGATTTATGCCCGCTTACATAGATGCTGTGGTATCCACAAGGAACAATACTCTTATGGTTATAGTATTCTTTGTCACCTATGATAGCGCGAGATTATCAGCCACCACAAACTTGTGAGCCTTTGTAGGATAGTAAAATTTGATGGACGTGACTAAACTTCGGATGTTGGAAAAAAATCGGATGCCCTCCATAGCCATCCGATCTTCCGCAACTAAACCATGGCCGTCCAATCAACCTGTTGTGACTAGTAGTGCGGAAACATTATAAGTCACTAAGTGAAATATTACACATAATTATATAAAACATTGATCAGAACGGATTAAAATATTATATGTGAACAACTGAAACAATTTGTGTTTCTAGCTGAAACATGTGTTACATAATTCTTTTAGAAAACACTACTAATGTATAAAGTGAAACATTATTTAATAAATAAAATAAAATAATTGTTTAAACTATTTGAAACATTATGATATACTAGCTAAAACAGTATATGTAATTATGTGAAACATTATTCATAACAGATTGAAACATTATATATGAATAATTAAAACAATTTATGTTTATAGTTGAAACATGATTTACATATTTTTTGAGATCATGACTAAAATATACAGTGAAACAATATGTGTAATTATGTGAAAAATTATTCATAACAAATTGAAATATTATATGTGAACAATTAAAATAAATTTATGTTTGTAGTTGAAACAACTGTTGAAATGCTTTGCTGCGGACACTGTTGGGCCAAACCATACAACCCACACAGGCTAAGCTGGGCCACACCACCTGTGCGCACGCTGAGCTAGGTCAGCCCCGTGCAGGCTAAGCTAGGCCACATAGCGTGTTCGAGTAGGCTGCGGTCATCGGACGCCGACGCAAAGCATTATCAAAATTTGATTGATCGAATTTGTTCAAGTATTGTCTCTCCACACACATGTGGTCACTTTCATGGGTATCCTTGCTACAAAAGGAAGATGCATTGCACCAAATTATATTTTGCTTGCTGCTGCAAAAAGATAACTGAATTTTGCTAGTACTATTTGGTGTACGGAATCGAATTCACATCCATAGAGCCAATCCCTTGAGGAGAGAACAAAATAATATGTCAACAAGGAGAGGTTGCATAAATATGAAGTGAAATTAATTAAACTGCCCCATTGTCAACTACGTGTGCAAAGTCAGCACTCAGCACAATATGTTAACCATTCCAGTTGATGCAAACTGAATCATTGCTCCCAAAAGGGAGGCTAGCTGGGCAGACAAACAACAAGAAAGCTCTAAACAAAGCATTTGACCTCGATCATGAACTAATTAACGTCCATCTATACGTACGTACAATGTATTTGCAAGTCAGTCCTCAGTGTTTCAAGTTGAAAGGAACAGTATTGGATGGATGCTGCTAATTAGTAACTGCTTATCCTAGTTTTGGATCAAAATAATCTTATGAAGTCCAGGTCAACAATGGCGACGACATTGCTTTGCACAAAGGCGTGCATTGTATAAAATTCAGGTGGAAGGTCAAAATATGTACAAAAGAGAAACTCCCCCTCTTTTCGTGAAAAACTCACTGTGTGGGCAATGTGATTGAATCGCAACGACTAGATGAATCACAAATATGCGCCAATTTTGACAGCATTATTATTCAAAAATATTTATCATTGTAATACACTGTTTCATTAGTATGGTGGACCAAGTGTTGCAGAGCAGTAAAATAGGTCTAAGAATATCTCCGAGAGATATCTAAAAACTTGCTTTCAATATTATCATATAGGGAGTCTTTTTAATAAAATTTATTCTCTAAATCTACTTACTCTTTAACAGAATCATAATAATTTATTTCTTATATTTTACTCGTGTATCCATGATCGATGGACCTTACTTGTCATATCTCCGTTATATCACTAACAAGTAGGACTGAATAGAGAATGAGAGTCACTCACAAGAATAAAGAGCAGTTTCATGGAACTCTAAAAATAGACAATTAAAAAGAAAGTTGTTAGAGAGATATTTAAAAATAGGTTACCAACAACCTAACCTTAGTATTACCTCGGGTTAAATCATTTTACACAAAGAAAGAATGAGAGGGTGTGGGTGGTATATGTTGGGCTCGGCGCATAACAAATTTAGAAAGCTCTCTACTCCTTTTTTTAGTCACCATCACGCACCAATCATTTGGGTAAATAATATTTTTAATGGTAATAAGGTCATTTAGCCCACATTGGGTAAAATAGGATATTTAATGTTTTTTTAACTTTCCCTTACAAGTGACAAGTATTCTGTCATGGGCTATGGGCCAGGGCTGCTAGCCTAGGCCCAGCCACATAAACAGTACCGTGTGGGTATTTAGCGTGAACAGTACTCACGGGTACTATAGCAGTTAGGGATTAAAGATTAGGTTAGTTATTCCTTTAAAATAGTATATTAGATTAGAGTTAGTTAAAGAGATAAAGTCTTGTAGGCTCTATAAATAGAGCGGTATGGATCAGCAATCAAGGAATCAATGAAGAAAGAATTAGTCTAATCTCTCGTCCTAATGTTCTTCTCCCCAACCTAAGCCTACCTCTCATCCATAGCAGCCACCGCCGCCCAGCTATCCTCTCGATGACGTTTATCCCATCATGGATCCAACCCATGATAACTTGGTATCATAGCTGATGAGGACATCACTCCTACGGATACATACGATTCTCCCAGGTAGCTATGCAAGGTCCCATTAATAGAGCTTGAGCATGACAATTCAATCTACAGGTGAGCTTGTTCTTAAGTACCTTTTTATATGACGTTGTGAATAGATTGCTACCTAATGATGATATTTTTATTAGAAACCATGGAGATGATCAAGAGATACATGAAGACAAGCAATGATGTGGAGAAGAACTAGCAAGAGCGTCTAAGTCGAGTTGGAAGCCCAATCCAATTCTAGCTCGAGTCCATCTCAGATTCTAGAAGCAGCATGCACTAAAATCGTTGCTCAGGCCACATCCGGACTCTGTTTTTAAAGTTCCACATATGCACGGAAAGCTAATTTTGACATCTTTCCAATGGCACTAGTGTTAAAATTCCTTCTAGATCAACGGAAATCATCAAGACAAGTGGACGTCCATAATCTGTCAGCATGCTGTTTTGCCATCTTATTGAGCCTTTAGGCTGTGTACCCAGTACAGCCCATTAGGGGTGCATCCAGGACATGTATATAAGTTATAGCTATAGCCGTCTAGGGTTTCTTAGGTTTATTTGCACATTGCTTTGATAGCCACCGCTTCGCTGATCATGTAAGTGAACCCTAATTCATAGATTCTAATAGAATTTCTGTTCGATTGCGTTTTCTGCGTTCTTGCTTGTGTTCTTCAATTCGTAGGCAAGGATTAGCCTTTGTGGCGAGGTAAATTAGGCTGTGATTGGTTGATAACTAGAGGATAAGTGGTGCTACGATTGCATAGGTTCGATCTCACGGATCGGAAGCAAGATCATGTGTGTCTTATCTCCATAAATCATTGTTTATCATCCACCTGACAGAAGATCGAGCACCCTGTCCTTTATCAAGAGCCACTCACCATGGCTTCCAATTTTGAGCAAACCCTTCGTGTCAAAATGATCAATCCTCTCTATCCGGTGAACGAGGATGTACTCCATCAAGTGTTCGATGCGTATAGGGCAGATGAGATCTACATGCACTAGATGGTAGCATGTGTGGAGGCCTTTGTCTCATTTTGATCTCAGGCAGATGCGAAGCATGTTTTTAAGACCCTCCATGCTCGCGCCATCTATGACAGTTGCTGCTAAATGAACATCCGGTGGGAGCAGTCGCCCATGTCTAGCAGTGCCATGACACTTATCTCGTAGATGATCAAGATGTTGAAGGACATGAAAGAGTTAGTGGATGTGTTGCAGGCGAAACGCATGACAAAAGAGACGAAGCGAGATACAAGGCAAGAGGTGGAGGAAAGGCGTTCCGAACATGCAACGATGGACATGGTAACAACAACGCCGATCGCTATAACAGCACACCAGTCGCCTCCATTGGTGGCCGTCGTGTCACATCATTGTCCATCTTCCTGGCAACCCAAGCAACGTGTCGGCTATAAGAGGCACTGGCATAGTAGCTTTTCAAAAAGAAGAGAGGGTGTCGTTCCCATCTAACAACTATGGTGACCTCTTTGATGATATAAAGGACGGATCTAAGCCAATCAAGACCATCTGCAAGCGAGTCTCCATCTCGCATATGGCTTTTATTTTGGCTAAAACTCATCTTTTCTGTGAGAGCATTGGGATGGGGACCACCTAGCCCTGCAAGTTTCAAGATGCGGCGTCTTTTCTTTTTAACTATTGTAGCAAGTCGAGATGTAAAAGGCTTGAGTCTTATTTATATTCGGCGTCAAGTTAAGTTTGAGGTCATCCTGTAGCTCAAGGATGAGCTGCTCAAAAGGAGGGATATAGTGTCATGTGCTATGGGCCAGGGCTGTCAGTCCAGGCCCAGCCACGTAAACAGTACTGTGTGGGTACTTTAGCGTGAACAGTACTCGCGTGTACTATAGCTGTTAAGAATTAAAGATTAGGTTAGTTATTCCTTTAAAATAGCAGATTAGATTAGAGTCAGTTAAAGAGATAACAGACTTTATAAATAGGACGGTAACGGTGTGGATCAGCAATCAATGAATCAATGAAAAAAGAATTAGTCTAATCTCTTGTCCTAATGTTTTTCTCCCCATCTAAGTCTACCTCTCATCCCTAGTAGCCATCGCCGCTCGACTATTCTCTCGGTGGTGTTTATCCCGTTATGGTTTAACCCACGACATATTCACGATCAATATGAATAAGATTGAATAAGTGAAACATTGCATTCGGCGGAATCAAAAGTTTGCATTGTAAGCTTATCATCTCTAATTACCTTCCAACAATCCTTTGCTGGTCACCATGTTAGAAATTGACGGCCCATTCTATTAATTCCAAAGTATGTGTGTAAATAGTCTCACATTGCTTAGCCAATGTGGTGTGAACCTCGGCATCAACTCCTATCTCTATATGCTGCCTCCTTGACACATGCGACTTATGTAAATCATGGAATTTTTTACTGTCATGAATTTCACGAAGTACATGAAAAGTCTGCTAGTTCTTCTATATGCATCATTGTTTACTCATGAATTTTATCTCCTAATATGATCTAGAATTAAAATATTACGCATATTTCTAATCTACCATTTCCACGAGAAAAGAAAAGTACCCAAAAAAGGACCTAAGCAAGCACTGTGATTCCGGAATCCGGTCATCACTCACCACTATTTGCAGTAAAAGTGCATGATCGATGAATGCACATCTCTATTAGTCAATCACCACAAATGACACTGGTCTTAAATAGTGTTGATTGTTTTAATAAGGAAAATTTTAAGTTACATCAAATTAATATGTACCGTTTATTTTTAGAGATTTAGCGACTACGATTAAAAAATGTCGATGTATTACCTCTTAGAAGCTAATAGATCACCTTGATCTAACAGCCACAATTAAAAAAATCAACGTCTTACCTCTTAAGACCTCCTAAGAGGTAATATATCATTTTATTTTTTTCTAACCAATGCCTGAGATTAATTATATCTCTTACATCTTAAATTAAGAGATAAAAAATGTATCGTAAAAGAGTCCTTCTACAATTATGTTGTTATGAAATAACACTCTAAGAGTATGAAAAGAGCAATATCATCATAACCAGTCTAATGGATTAAGCTATAAACCCATCCACACCTGAAAAAACAAAACAGAGAAGAAAAAACAAAATGAAGTGTAGCAATTCTGCAATTGGGAATTGCATCACGATCCACTTGCAGCAACACGGTCAAACATTTGCTATCCAACAGGGGATAGAATCACAGGACACTGGGTATATTTGGTTAAGTTATAGATTACGAAAAAACTGTGATGAGATGTGAACAGTAAAAAACTGCTATAACTGGTGAACCGTGAAAAAGCTATGAAGTTATTTAGTTGAAGTAGCTATAGATCTATGGTAGAATAATTCTATAAGCTTTACAATAAGAAACAATGATTCTATATATCAATTAATAACGAATATAATAATCTTATGTGGATTAACGGCATAAACCGTTGGTTTCATCTGATACTTGTTTGATTCGGTTTTTAGTTGTTTAAACAAGGAGTTGGTAGAAAAACTGAACCAAACACACTTTAATATTGTTGCGCCAAAACAGTGAGCAAGAGAAGGAAGTGGGCTTTACTACTTTATAGAGCCCACTTGCATTTGGTTCTGCGATGAACCTAGCCATGTTCTGGAGAGATGCCCAACTTTTCAGTTTGGCTTGTCATCCAATAAAGCAAGTTTTACCATTCCCTAAAACATTGCTTAGCAATCGTGCCATGTCCCCAACCATGGAATTAAGCAACTTTTCTATGCATCCATTTCGCACAAACCAATGGAATCCTTTGACTGCTCCTGGCATCTTTTGTAGCTTTGCTGTTATATACCCTAAGAACACCAGGGACACTCAGCAACCAGACACAAGACAAACTGCCTGCTTGTCCTCAGGATGTGCTGTTTCAAGGGTGCAGCAAAATGATCTTGTATCCATTCAGTCGTCATAAGGAATTTTGCCTCATTAAAATAGGAATTTAAATTTATCAAAGAACTTTAAGTGAAGCAGATTGTTGCTGAGCAAAGCCAAAAACGAGAAAAATTGGAAACATCACAAAAAAGGGATTTGCATTGAGCTAAGATTTTTTTTCTATTTTATATGATTGGAGACAGAGACCTGACCATCATTGAGACCCAGAGTTAAGGTTAGAAATGACGTGACAACTCAGGAATAAAGACACAAGGGCAATCAAGGTGCCATGCTCATTGCAGTCGCCAATGCTACACCAGACACAAGAAGCAGCACGTTATGCTTCTGATGATGCTGCAGCAATGTCTTCAGATTTTTCAGAGGGTTAGAATAGATCTAGGAAGCTTGCAAGTTCAGTCTCAGTGCATGAATATGCTGGTGCAGTGCAAGGAAGCATTACAACAACAAGGTGGTGACAAGAATAAAGCATGCATGGACAAAGGCACTCAGCTCATGGTGTTGGTCTCTTTTGGACACATACACATGGGTACAAGTTGGGTTTTTTTGCTGTAACCAAGATGACTGATGAACGTCCTTGAACAGTACGTACAATGTTTCAGGGTGACCATTGGAGCACTGTCAAACATTTCCTTCTAACTGAAACTTGCTATATGATAGGGAAAACATACAGTGTCAACAATAGATCAAGAATGATTTACAATGATCGATACCTTGATTAAGATGAACTCTAAGTCAAGTAGTTGATCAATACTGGTAAACGTCAAAATGGTTTTCAGAGCCTCTTCATTGGGTAGTAGCTTGATTTTGTATGTAATGCCTTGAACAGAGTGATACTACTAGCTACAGTATCGGCAGTTCTTCAGAGACATCAAGAACTATAGTAGTCAAGTTTAGTTGTATGGCGATTCTAGTCTGATTGGTGGAAATTGCCCCTATGGTCATCCATCTATTTTAACAGCTTCTGAACTTCCCCAATGAATGATATGATCTTTTTAGATAATGGAACCACAATTCCAGCCTCAACACCATAGGATCCACAAAGCCTGAAACAGTTCGGTACACTATAAGCTACCGAAACTGTACAAACAATGATAACTGCCAAATAGATTGTAATAATGTGTTATAAAAGGAGAATTTTACGGTGTCCCTAAATTTTGTGCACCGTCCATTCTGTACGATCCAACGGCACAAATTTGATATCGGTGACCTATTACCTCTTAGAGGTAATAGATCATATAATATTCCTTTAATACGTGCGGGTCTATCTACATACAATAATTAATTTCTTTCTTTGTATGCTAGCAGATTAATTGTTACATGCACTAGAAAAAGAAAATAATCAGCAAACTTTCCGTGTGGGTGATATGCATGCAGATTACTTTTCATAATTAAACTGGTTAACCTATTTTATTTTTTAATTAATTATTTTAAACACACTTAATCAACGATCCAGATTAACTTTCAACTATTACCTTCCTAGGAGGTAATGGGGTACCGTAAATAAACCCTTATAAAATAGATAACAGCACGTTACCCTACTCTAAGCTATGTGCTTCGTTACCAAAAGCATTGCTATACTCCAGAATTTTCTCTCTACAAGCCTCTTGTTTCCCATTTGAAAGAGATTTCCTGTTTCAATTGTCATATGACATTTCCTATTTCAATTGTCATATGACAACTGTTGCTGGTAACTCAAGACCTCTCACAAGAAAAAAATGGTCCAAATATAACCAATCCTTTACCTATCATGACTTGATGATAGGCCCCTAAAACAATTCCTTCCATTTCAAACAAGGTAATACCAAGTTTCATGCATTTCGGATTCCTAGCCTATGATTAAAGTGGATTAGAAGTAGTAAGCCTGAAGCAACTTGCCTGAACTATTTGACTGTTTGCCTGGAAGGAAGGCTTGCAGGAACTCTCAAAAGTAATGGTAGCATTACATTTACATTTACATCTATATATTGACATATTCTAGTCATCAGATGCAGGACCTATCTCAGTAACAGGAAGATTTTCAGACTCAGCATGAAAAGTTTTGTATAAATAGTTGAACCTGTTTGGAACATAGAGATCACAAATTGTTCAAACTTCCCTTAAAAAGGTGAGAATATGAGTTCAAAACAAAATGCAGACTCTTGTCGCCATTCCACCGATATAAATCATGCCATTTAGGTTATTACAGCATACCAAGGCACTGTTTGGTACAGCTCTAGAATCCAGATCCATACTATATTTAGAGTTTGTAGGTTTAATTAAGGTGGTTTAAAATTTTATATTTAATCTAAAATATAAACAAAATGATCTATCCAAATTTTTTCATTATAATCATAGATCCAAGTCCATGAATTTCTAGAGCTAAAAATATCCAGCTCTACGAAATCTTGAATCTAGTATCAAAGTTGAGCCTGTTTTGTTTGGGGGTCCCTTGCGAGTGGAAAGCCACCATTCCTCAGAGATGAAATAGTTTTCATGGTTGTGGTCAATTATTCTGTTTTGTGCTGCTCTGTGTTAACTGTTACTAGCCCACCGACAATGTGCACAAGTATAGTTGCACAAGTTTAGTCTAGTTAATGCTGCTGCCAATAATTTAAGCAAGCAATTAACCTTACATGTCTGTAACGTTCTTGCAGCCTTCCATATGTAGTTACTTCCTAGAGAGGTTATTTCTTCTTTATAGAAAACCAAGGCAAGCTACCATGCAGTTCATGCTTGCTTACTATGTCAGAAACACGATGCAAATATATTATTTCCAAGTGGACAATAAGTTCTGCAGAATGCCGTCAAGATGTTGCAAAGTTGAAGTAGCTGGAGATTACATCAGAATGGTAGAAAACAATATACTTTTAGTCTGTATTTACACTCTCTTATTCTAACCTTTTAATCTAATGAATTTGGCAGCTCTCCTGCCGTTTGTTAAAAAAACCTTTAAAAGAGTGGTTACCCTTGCCTTCCAAGAGGCAAGAAAACAAGGAAAATCCATGGAAAATGATCAGTGTGGTTACATGCCAAGATTGATTCTCCCCACCAGAATGGCAAGGTGAAAAAGACTATGAAAACTAGCAAATGAGCAGGCTGGCAGGACAGGACACAGGATTGTGCCCTAGATCTGATCAGCCATTCCAGCAGAGAAGCATGACAACGCAACGTCGGATGATGTAGAGCCTGGCCTTGTGCTCCCTCAGGACCCTCTGCAGCCTCCCCCTCTGCTTCTTCACCTGCTCCATGGCTTCCAAACTGGGAGCAATGCAGAATTTCAGGGCTCTTTCCTTCAGGCTTCAGGTGATGCTGATAAGTGATATGGGGGAGAATGAGAATGCAGTGACGATGCAATCTTGTTTATATAGAGCGGCAGGGATATGATATGGTTGTAGTTATCTCAAGAACAGCACCTGTACAGCCACCCACCACCTCACATGCACCCAAATACTTTTGTGCCTTGGAGGAGACACTTCTAAGTCCAAATGCATGCCCCTCCTATTCTATTGCTTATCATAATGGTCAAGGGGTGAACAACACTTGCTTAACAATGTGATCATGGATGGACCCTTGATGGGTAATGAGGCACACTACCCAGGGGCTGCTCCATGATTGAGGACTATGCGCCGCGCCGCAGACAGGATCAAGTGGCCATACATGCCTGCAAGCAAGAAAGGCAACCATGGTTTGATTGTTTAATGCCTCCAAGGAAGGCTGTTCATGGTCCTCAAGCAGCCAAGGCTGCCATGACTACTGCAATTCTGGGTTGCTCAAGCCTGCAGCTTAGCCCTTAAAACTGCTAAAAGGCCACTCCTACTGTAGCAGGTTTGAAAATATGAACACCAGTGAAGAGACTGGATAAGATTATAAGAGATTTGTTTTCTCCTTACCTGCAGACTGCTCATGTGCATTGCTCATACTAATTACAACAACTCTAATCAGATCCATGCTTGCAGGCTTTGTCAGGATATACTAGAGTTTCCTCAACCTAGAATGGGACAGAGCACAGACATATCTGGGTTGGAAAAGGGAGGATCTGTCAAGGAAATTAATTCAAAGAATCATCAGCCAATATATACAATAATGGAATTCTTGTTCATACACTTATCAATCTAGTAGCAAACAGTGATTCATTCAAGATGATTCTGGACTTATTCTTTCAAGATGATTCATTCCGTAACAAACAAACAATGTTTAGATTGACATTAGGTGACAGTGATAAACTGAGAAAGGAGGGGGGCTAAACAAGTAACACCAATCACGAGATAATCCAAATGGACAACCCTTCAACAGGTTGAAGTGACACAATTAAGGCCCCTACGCTAGCCTTGCAACTACTCAGATAGGCAATTACAAAGACAGCAAACTAACAACTCGAACAGTCAATTAACTTCAATCACAATTGGCAGTTCTTTAACATTCAGATGAAATGCTTCGTTCTAAACCAGGGTTCAAACTATCAGACGTGGTATAAACTTTCAGAAGTCTACGAAATTCTAGTACTTTCAGAATCCTCTCGGAAATTTCGAATAAAAATTTACAAACCAATTTTAGGAAATTGAAATTCAAGCAAGAACTGTCCCTTCCAATCGCTCAATAAGTCTATCATTTTGAATCTCTACCCAGTAATGAGAAAAGAAATGAACAGAGGCAACTAATTAAAAATGATGATGAGATTAAGATTCAACTCATTGGTCGTGACCAAAGTGTTGGTTAACATGAGACAGTGCTTGTGTGCTACACGACCAGCATTGAGACATGTAATGTCACATGCTTGACTAGCATTCATACAGAAGATTCAATGCTTGGTCAAACAGTGTTGCATGCATGAGCCATTTATTATCAATCATATGTTCATAACGCATTAAATCAAGGTCAATAATAAAATCCCGCCAACTTGGCCTCAAAAGATAAAAAGGCCAACTTAATTCAACTACATTCTACAGAGAGAGACTGGAGAAAATTTCGATTTAGCAACAGAAAGGCCATCAACTCATGATAGGATATTAACTAAGAGGCTCACAAATCAACACATGAGCTCTACGAGTGGCAGGCAGCAGACAAGACCTACATAACAAAGTGCCTGGTGCATGTTTTGACTGGGAATTAGGCACAAGAACACAGCTACAATGTCCACAAGACAAGAACCCCCAACCAAAGCACACACGAAAGCTATTTCCTGGTCATCTAGAATAAGTACACTGCAAAGCACTTTTCAGTCAAAAGATATGCCGGCTGCACGGATGGTCAGTGTACTCGTCCCATCTTTCCTAGCAGCTTCCGAACGGATCGACAAGACATAAGGAAATCTCTAACATACTTGAATATGGAGTTTTAAGAACTTTTTGCAACGCTTTACCAGCACAATCTACCGACAAGAGGAGTACTACCACACACTGTTAATTCTGACGAGTCCAAGAAGATTTGGGCCGGGAATGCAGCAAGGATCATAATTATTCTTCCACGGAGATGAGATGTGAACATTTCAGATTTACAGTGCAGTGAGATATGCAAGTATCTCCTTGGAGAAGAAAAAGCAAGATAAGGGAATAGCAGAGCTGCCAGATACCAAGAACCTCCATTGAAGCCATGCTGAACCACTGGATCTGCTGATTTCTACACGTATGCGGGCAGCAGCAGGATGAGCTGTCCGTTATCTGAAATGAATCATATCCATCAATAAGATCACGCTTTTTGTCGGCGACAGGAACAATAAGCTACATTCAGGTTCAGAGATTTGTCTCCTCGGATTAAAGAAAGCAAGAAAAATAAGTATTAGCACGATTGCATGGGAGGAATGGCACTAGTCTACATGCTTGCGTCCTCTCTATAAAATCTCAGACTCTCCGTCTCCTTCCATGTTCAAGCTCCAGACGTAATCATCAGAGAGCGGAGCCTCCTCCTACCTTCGTCACCATTCTTCTGTTAATCGAGCCAAACTGTAGCCATGAAGACTGTGAACCAAGGCAAGCAGAGGGGGAGGATGACCAGAGCTCTGAAAGAGCATAGAGCCAGGCTCTACATCATCCGCCGGTGCATCGTCATGCTCCTTTGCTGGCATGAATGAACTACGGCCTGAATGTTCCTGCATTGAATCCGATAAGGATTTATGGAGAGGTACTACACATAGCTAGGCAACTATGAGTTAGATTGTTACAAGTAGAAACTAGCAAGGAGGAACTCTTGTGCTCCTGACATTTGCACTCAAGCAAGCTTAGTAGGTATAGACTTTGTTTCTTATGAGTTTTTCTCTTTTTTTCCTTCTTTTTCTCCTCCTGCTATCCCTTTGGCAGTAGGATATGGTACTTGTAGGTTTTTGTACATTCTATGTATTGTAGCTTGTCGTCTACACAGGAATGATTCAGCATTAGAATGCAAAGTTGATCCAACTCTTGTGTGAAATTGAACTTCTATACCTTTTCTCACCAAATGATTCTATGTATTTTGCTCTGGACATGAGTGACTAAGCAAATTGCTTGATTAATGGAATCTGTACTGGCCATAATGTCTTTAGCCGAAAGAATGAAGCCTACTAGCCACCAGATCATATGATATTATCATATCACCCACAGATAGGACAAAATTGGTAATTAACCAGCTGCAGTCACAGATGCAGAGGAAAACAGTACTCACCTGGAATGCAGGGACCTTGTCTTGTGGGAAGATCTGAGTTCCTCCTGCATTTGTTAAGTGATCATAACAAAAGAATACAGCACAGGTTGCAGAACCACATGAATGCAGATATGACCAAGCAGATCCAGACAAGGTGAGCAAACTGACAAACGCACGAACACACGCACGCACGTATGCGTTGCTGCACACACGCGCTCGCAGCCACCAAGGCACTGAAGCACGTGCAGGACATCTGAGCCATGGCCACGAGGGAGTCCATTTAGACTGCTTTTACTTACAAGTCAAAAGTGAATTCTGGCTATTAGAATGAAAGCACCAGTACCCACTGCCCTTGATGCACTGACAAATGCATAGCTAGTAGCAACAAACATATTCCAATGGCATGGTTCAGTCAAGATTCAGCCATTCATGTAAACTCTGATTAAGCTTCCACTCAGCAACAAAGTATATGTTCTCTTAGTGGATTATCAGACTCCATATCACTGCTGCAGTAGTCACCCAAAAAAATTGATTGTATTGCTCTAACAGAGGGGAATCAGGTGCCTGAGACTAACATATGAAGGAAAGAATTAATTGGGTAAAAGCTCTGTGCCACCTTGCTGTATGAACAATATCTTCCCTTATGTAGACTGTATGACATACAAATATTTGTAATATGCATCACATTCATGTTGGAGCTATTTAGTATATTAATATCAAGCAAGGAAAGGGAGGAACTTGTCAGGGAACTTGTGCACTTGTAAAGGAAGAACTTTAGATCTTATTGCTCACTCAAGTGCTCACGTACACACACTTTGTGCAGCAACCAGAACCAGCTAGCTTACATGAGGTGCTCTTATTTATAGAGCCAACAACCTGACATAAGCACATTGCTATGCATGAGCTAGACCATTTTATATTCTTAGACTGTCACTTCACATGCACAAGACATACTAGAAACATACTACAAAGTACTAGATGTTTCAGGTGCTACTACTCCTCATAACACACTAGTACATTCAAGAATTAGGTAGAATTCACCTTGCTTCCTATTGTGGGGAAATTACTCCCGCTGTATAAACGAACTATCTTAAAACCATGACACTATTCAAAGTATCCTCCGAAGCCATCTCCAGGCTCCGTTTAAGACCGGGGTCCCCCGAAGCCATCTCTAGGCTTCGAAGTATGGCTCGCCGTTGGACTTGAAGGTCCGAAACCACTTCGAGAGGAGGGCTGAAACTAGGAGCTTCAGTCCCCTCTGATAAAAAATATATTTTTAGTGTTCATATGGTGTGTTACCGTACTGTCTCTACGTAACTTTATATACAATATTATCATACAATATTATCATATGTCGGTTATAAGTTAAGGGTAACTTAGTATTATCCTATTTTCACCCTGTCTATAAATACTGACCTTTTTACAAGGGGTATAGGGATTAAATATTTGTTATTCATAACTAAAATAATTCTCTGGACGTAAAGTTGTTATTCTATTCGGAGGCCTGAATCAGAGTTTTATACACTTCGCATGCATAGCTCTTCGAAGCTATTTTAACATGTGGCTGATTATTAATTACACCAACACTTCTAGAAATGAATTAATCCCAACAATTCAATGGCACATAAAGCCTCATACTATACAGAGTAGAACACAGTTAGACCACAAAGGATTAGCCGCTGAGCATCAAAGCAGCTATGACCAGAAAAACTAATTGCAAACTTTCCATCGAAAGGTGCAACGTACAAAGCGTCTGATACGAATCACTACAAACCATTAAAACATATGGTTTCATAAAAAAAAGTAGTAAACTGCCATTATTCAATCTCAAGTCTTGCAACTTGCAAGTTTCAACAAACTGGTAATCATCAACAGAAAACAGAGCAATCAGTGGAAGCAAAATTAGAAGTAATTATTCATATCAATTCTTCTCAAGCTGTACAACAGGGTGACATCTCAGACTATGGAGTTGGGTCTCTCACCCTTGCCTGCAACAACAGGCAAGTAAGAAAAAGGGACTCCTCCCAAGATGAAGTCTACAGACCACAGAGTAGTAGTACATTGCCAAACTATACAAAGCAACTACACCTTCAGTCGTAACAAAATTGGCAGAGCCAAAAAAAAAACATCCAGGATGGAAGGCAAAACAAGATTCACCATGGACATTGATTAATCGCTCCAGCGGAGCAACATGACGACGCAGCGGCGGAAGATGTAGAACCTAGCTCTCTTCTCCCTGAAAGCTCTGTTGAGTCTCCCCATCTGCCCCCTTTGGCCTTCAATCTTCATAGTCTGATGAAAAAGCTTGGTGCAAGGCAACAGGGAGAAGGGATGCAGGTAGACAAGTTGTAGAATGTAATGGCTAATGGCTGGGGTTGTGTGAGAAATTGAGAATGAGAGGGAAGCTAAGTGGGGGCCTTTATATAGAGGCACATAAAGGATATGCCTTATTAAAAGAACATCATACTCCAACATGCAAGCAGTTTGCTTATACACTAGGAGGCACACTCCTGACACTAAACTTATCCTAATCATTATTCCATCTGCTTAGAGCTTAGGAGCTAGCAAAAACATAAATTATGCATGGCCATGACACAATCAGAGAATTACTGTGGTAAAACCAGACAAGATCAAGTGGCCATCCATCCAATTGTTGCAACAAAGGCAGGTGCAGCTTGTTTACTAACCCCAAGAATGGGACTCCAAAATGTCCTAGCAGTGCTTAGTAGGAAGCTTCCAGGAAGGTCACCTTGATGCATGGAATAAAACTGATTAAGCTTGTCACTAACACATGTTATGACCTGGTGAACTGCCATTACAAAATGCTACGCATCGAGCGAAGCTGGGGGTAAAAACTACGGATTTCTATGAGACTTGTCTGATTTCACTTTCCAAGAATCGGCATGGTGTTGGAACTAAAAAATAATATCCTTGACAGATATTAAGACCTGGAAGTGTTTCATTTGTGACACAGAAATGATCTGCAAATCACAGACCTAGAATAAACGTTGGACTTCTAGGAGACCTGTCTGCTAAAATTGCTAACTGATTTTACATTCCATGCGCTGGCCATGTGCTGGGACGGAGGTAGCTCCTGTTAGGAATAGCAACTTGTATTCAATTGAGGCTCTAGGCAAGAGTTTATACACACACATGTACATGTGACAAGTATGCAGCACTAATACAGAAACGGTCTTTAGTGACGGAGCTTTACTGATGGATCAAAAGACGCGTGTCAGTAATACAGTATTAGTGATGGACTGTTTTACATGCGTTAGTAATTCTGCATTATTAGTGCCGAGTCTAAGTCTGACCCATCACTAAAGATAGTGCACCCCCCTTAGTGACAGGTCACGGTATAACCCGTCACTAAAGAGACCCCCCTATAGTGACGGGTTATGTTGCCACCCGTTACTAAAGAGGGGCACCCCTATTAGTGACGGGTCGCAATACCACTTGTCACTAGAAGATGTGACCTTTAGTGACGCGTGTTGTTTTACCCGTGTCACTAAAGTGCCCGCAACCCTAAGGCCACCGTTAGTGACATTTTTTTAGGGATAACCGTCACTGATGAAAGTATTTAACCTCAAACACCGAGCTCCGCACTAATTGCTCCCAGCCGTCGCCGACTTCACCCTTGTCCCATAACCGCCGACCAGCCGCAGTTAAATCCCCAGCCACCGGCCGACGACCACACTGCAGCTGCACGCCCGCGCCTGTGATGGCGACCCACATTGTTACGTGCTCTGGTGCACCGCCCCCCACCACAGCTAGCACCAACGTCTAACCGAAGGTATATTTTTTCTCTAATTTTAATCTGCCTATCGTATTTTTGTTTAACAAAGTGAAATAATTATTAAAGTCGCGCAACCGATTACGTCGTCTCCCGTTCGAGAGTGTTGGATTATAAATATAACCGGGCAACTGATCATATTTATAGGAAGACGCTCTCAAATTGTCTATGCACTTTGGATAGTCCGGGGATGTGCGGCCCACGTAGCTGGACCATGTGGTCCCGTACGGTTTCAGAGAGAGTTTCGGTGGTGTCTCCCTGTTATTCTCTGGATACATAACCCTCTCGACCTCAAGTCGAGACGTGTATTTGGAGAACAGCGGAGAGATGCTGCCGAAATTCTCTCTAGAACCGTACGGGACCACAGGGCCCAGCTATGCGGGCCACACATCCTCGGATGGGATTTAGGATCTATCCTTGCCTATTAGTGCCCAAAGTTAAGCATGCCTTAATTGCGATAAGTCATATACTTGGATATATATGATGGTTGTTTAATTTTTTAATAATTTATAGATGCCAACAACAAGGAGCTGGATGTATCTTGATTGTCGTACTTGCAATGAATACTTCAGTGGGGTGAAGTCTTTCATGAGTACTACTAGAGCAGACATGGAAGCTAATGGAAAGACTGCAATGTGGTGTCCATGCTATGACTGTAAGAACGAGAAAAAGTTTGTAAATTCAGAATATGTCTATGACCATTTTCTAAGACGTGGATTCAAGAAAGGATATCATATATGGAACAAGTATGACGAAGACAGAGAAAACGATGGCGAAGTAGATCAGATTGATAGTAAAGATGAAGGTGAGGCTGGTGATACAGATTACTACATGAGCGATAATGACATTTTAGGAATTAATAAAGATAAATATACTGATATAGTGGACAATGTTGATCAGATGGTGCATGATACGGATGAACAAGTTGCATATTCTAAAGGAGAGTTTGCTCAATTCCAAAAACTTATTCGAGACTCAAAAACACTGATCTATCCTAGCTGCAAAGAGAAGCACACGATCTTATACACTGTCATGATATTGCTACAAATGAAGGCGACATACAGATGGTCCGATGTGAGTTTTAAAGCATTACTGAATTTTTTGAGGGACATGGTGCCTGAAGAGAATAAGGTGCCTACCACCGTGTACGGTGCTAAGAAGATTGTATGTCCTCTAGGGTTGGACATAGAGAAAATACATGCATGTAGGAATGATTGTGTTCTATTTCGTGGAGAGTATGCAGACCTTGACAAATGTCCAACATATGGGACACATTAATTCAAGAATAGAAAAGACGATGATGAACTGAACGATGGGTGCAATAGAAGGAAAGTTTCGAGGAAAGTGATATGGTATTTCCCTGTAATCCCCCGTCTGAAGCGGATGTTTGCAAATGCCAATAAGTCTAAACAACTGAGGTGGCACAAAGAGGGCCGTAAGAATGACTCGATGATACGACACCCAGCAGATTCTGCTCAGTGGAGAACAATTAACGCCACATTTCGATGGTTTGCTAATGATTGCAGGAATATTAGATTTGCCATGAGTACAGATGACATAAACCCCTTTGGTAATATGAGTAGTGTGCATAGCACGTGGCCAGTGTTACTGTCTATATACAACCTTCCACCTTGGCTTTGTAAGAACCGTAAATATATCATGTTGTCGATCTTGATCTCTGGTCCTAAACAACCTGGCAACGACATTGACGTGTACCTCAGACCCTTGGTGGATGATCTGAAAACTCTATGGCACGTAGGTGTTGAGGTTTAGGACGAGTATATCTGGGAGTACTTCCAGCTACACGCCATGTTGTTCATCACAATAAATGACCTGTCGGCTCATCGTAACTTGTCTGGATAAAGCAAAAGGAAAGGTGAATCTTGCCCACAGTGCTTGGAGGAAACATCAAGCACATGGTTGAACCATTTTAACAAAACGGTATACATGCACCATCGACGTTTTCTTCCAATGAAACACCCATACAGAAGAATGAAGCTGCAGTTTGATGGCACTGTAGAGAAAGAAGGACCTCCCAGGCATTTCAGAGGCGCATAGGTATATGACCAGGTTAAGAACATAAATGTTATACTCGGCAAGCGAAAACATCCTTAATGACAGGGCTTTACTGACGCGATAAGAGTGACGGGAGACATGGTCGTTACTAATGTACGTTATAACCCATCACTAAAGTGCTTTTCTGTGGTAGTGCAGAAAACCCCTTATAGTCTGGAGATGTTACGCGTGTGTGTATATATATATAACACGCTTCCTCAAACTCAGTGGCAGAACCAGGATCTTCCTAATCCTAGGGCTTGAAATACCAGGGTCCGAGGAGGCGGGGAGCAGGCTAGCGGGGGAGTCGGCATAGGAGACCGGCGCATGGGACCAGGCCAGGGGCGGTGCACCGACGTAGCCCACGCACGAGGATGACCAATGGGCGATGGGCGAATGCAGCACACCCATGCATGAGGCAGGCCACATGCAGCAAGGGTTGAGGGTGACGGGGGCAGGCAGAGGCATGCCGCGCGCGAGCGGTGGCCGACGACGACAGGCATAGGCCCGCCACGCGTGGGCGGGGGCTAGGGGCAACAGGCGTGGGCGCACAATGGGGGGCTTGGGGGAAGCGTGTCTAGTAGAGTAACAGTCTAGGGTTTACAACCTGACTCTTAGACTTTCCATCTGTATGAGTATGACCGAACACCGGTGATGATGGATTGTTGGTGGGCTGGCAGACCTGCTGTAATGTTGCTAGAGAGTGAGGCCCAGCCTAGTACTAGGCTAAAAGAGTGGGTTGGGCCTCTAAAATCTGTATATATATAGAAATTTTATGGGTACTAGTCCACTAAATTTTTTTAAGAGTAGGGCTAAGACCTAATGTAACCCAAGCCCAATTTTGCCCCTACTCAAACTCCCTCAAACTCATGGAGGATCAACCACATTAAGTTTGGAGAGATAGAACCTGTGCTAAGATGTACTTTGTGCCTTTGTGAAGAAATTAGACAACTAAAGCTCAGAAGGGATATAGTGAAGAGCAATTACCTCATCATGTATTTGTGTCCGTGTATAAGAAGTATTAACACCAATATGTTTAGTGTTAGTATTTTACCGAGCAATCCACCTATGGAAGTACCCATGATGGTAATTGAAGTGTAG
>KE372802.1:1126025-1150349 GCA_000418225.1 Zizania latifolia | reverse complement strand
GGTCGAGTCATCTCCTCCTCTTCTCCTTCATCCTCATCGTCCAAGCTTCATCACCCGGTTGACAAGCACTCATCACCTCATGGTTCATACCATGACTCCTCAAGAACTCAAGAAAAAAAAGGGAAGCAAGACTTTCATTTCAGGTATAAATGTTATTGAAATTAATCTTGCTACTCGTCCTAGTGAATCATGAGTATTTGATATCGGATCAATGATTCATACATGCAAATCATTGTAGGGACTGAAAAGGACTAAGAAGTGTGCAAGAGGAGAGTTGAATGTCCGCGTCGGCAATGGTGCAAGAGTTGCTGCGTTGGCTGTCGGCGTTTATTCCTTATCGCTACCCTCACGATTAGTTTTAGAATTAAATAATTGTTATTATATTCCTGCCTTGGGTAGAAACATTATCTCTTCTTCATGTTTGGAAGATGATGATTATGAATTCATAATAAAGAACAAGTGTTGTTCGATATTTTTGAATGATATGCTCTATGGTACTTGTCCATTGTTGAATGGATTATATTCTGAATCTTGAGGATATACCTGTTTATAACATTAATACGAAGAAGCCTCGGCTTAATGATTTAAATCTCACTTTTGTTTGGCATTGTCACTTAGGTCATATAAATGAGAAACGTATGCATAAGCTCCATAAAGATGGTCTTCTAGAGTCTTTTGATTTTGAAACATTTGATACATGCGAGTCTTGTTTACTTGGCAAAATAACTAAGACGCCTTTCGCTGGTCGAAGTGAGAGGGCAAATGAATTGTTGGCCCTTGTACATACAGATATATGTGGACCAATGAGTTCTACAGCCAAAGGTGGTTTTCAGTACTTCATTACTTTTACCGATGAATTTAGTAGATTTGGTTACATCTACTTAATGAGGCATAAGTCTGAATCCTTTGAAAAGTTCAAGGAGTTCCAGAATGAGGTACAAAATCATATAGGCAAGACAATTAGATTTCTACGATCGGATCGTGGAGGTGAATATTTGAGCCATGAGTTTAGTGATCATTTAAGGCAATGTGGAATTATTCCACAGCTAACTCCACCAGGCACGCCTCAATGGAATGGGGTATCCGAGCAGAGAAACTGAACTTTGTTGGACATGGTCTGGTCGATGATGAGTTAATCTGATCTTTCATTGTCCTTCTATGGATACGCTCTAAAAACTGTTGCTTTCACATTAAATAGGGTTTCATCTAAATCTATAGAGAGGACACCATATGAGATATGGACTGGGAAGCGCCCTAGATTGTCTTTTCTAAAGATATAGGGTTGTGAGGCCTATGTAAAACGTTTGACGTCCGATAAGCTCACTACCGAATCTGATAAATGCTTCTTTGTGGGGTATCCTAGGGAAACCAAAGGATATTACTTTTATAACCGAGAAGAAGGCAAAGTGTTTGTCGCCTAGAATGGTGTCTTTCTTCAGAAAGAGTTTCTCTCGAAAGGAGTTAGTGGGAGCATGGTACAACTCAAAGAGATTCGGGAACCACTCGAAAGTGTTTCAGCTCCTATTGAACCACAACTCGATATGCAAGATATTGCAGAACATGTTGTCGAGACACCAGCCCCACGTCAGTCAGAAAGGGTTGGTCGTGCACCCGAGCGGTTTATGTTACTAACCATGGGGCAGCGTGATATATTGTTGTTGGACAATGATGAACCTAAGACCTACTCGAAAGCGATGGTGGGACCAGACTCTAAGAAATGGCTTAGACCCATAAGATCCGAGTTAGAATCCATGCGAGAGAATCAAGTTTGAAACTTGGTCGATCCACCTGATGGTATTAAAACTATCGAGTGAAAATGGATTTTTAAGAAAAAGATAGACGTTGATGGAAATGTTCATATCTATAAGGCACGATTGGTTGTGAGAGGTTTCAGGCATATTTAAGGTGTTGATTATGATGAAACATTTTCGCCCGTCGCAATGCTAAAGTCTATCCGGATCATCCTAGCAATTGCCGCATATTATGACTATGAGATATGACAAATGGATATCAAAATGGCTTTCCTTAATAGATATCTAAGCGAGGATGTGTACATGACATAGCCTGAAGGTTTTGTCGATCCGAAAAATGCTGAGAAAATATGCAAGCTATAAAAGTCCATCTATGGACTGAAGCAAGCTTCTTGGAGTTGGAATCTTCGATTTTATGAAGTTATCAAAGGTTTTAGTTTCATCAAGAATAAAGAAGAGCCTTGTATTTAAAAAAGGCTAGTAGGAGCGCACTTGTATTTCTGGTCTTATATGTAGATGATATATTGTTGATCGAAAATGATATTCCAGTGCTCAATGCTGTTAAATCTTCGTTGCAAAAAAGTTTCTCAATGAAAGATCTTGAAGAGGCAGCATACATATTGGACATAAAGATCTATAGAGATAGGTCGAGAGGGCTAATTGGATTGAGCCAAATCACGTACATTGACAAGGTATTGAAACGGTTTGATATGCAAGATTCCAAGAAAGATTACTCTCAGCAAGAGTCAATGTCCCTCGACACCTGATGAGCTCGAGAAGATGAGTATGATCCCGTATGCTTTCATAATCGAGTCCATCATGTATGTCATACTTTATACACGCCAGATATCTCCTAAGCTCTATGTGTTACAAGCAGATACCAATCAAACTAGGGTGAATGTCACTGGACGATGGTAAAGAGTATCCTCAAATACTTGAGAAGAACTAAGGATATATTCCTAGCCTACAGAGGTACGGAGGAGCTTGTTGTAAACGGTTACACCGACGCCAGCTTTCAAACTGACAAAGACGACTCGAGATCGCAGTCTGGATTTGTGTTTTGCCTTAATAGAGGCATGGTGAGTTGGAAAAGTTCCAAGTAAGAAACAGTTGCAGATTCAACAATGGAGGCTGAGTACATAGCAGCTTCTGAAGCTGCAAAAGAGGCTATTTGGATCAGAAAATTTATTTCTGAGCTGGGTGTTGTCTCTAGTGCGTCCAGTCCAATGGACCTCTATTGTGACAATAGTGGTGCCATTGCACAAGCTAATGAGCCTAGGTCGCACCAGAAGTCTAAGCACATACTATAGCGGTATCACCTTATCCGAGAGATCATAGATAGAGGTGATGTAAAGATATGCAAGGTGCACATGGATTCAAACATTGCCGATCCGTTAATGAAGCCTCTCTTGCAGCCCAAGCATGAGGCGCACTTGAGCTCTATGGTATTATATACTTGCGTGATTGAGTCTAGTGCATGTGAGAGAATGTGTCTTGTCTATGCTAATGTATTTTTGGATAATTGGTTATCTTGTTCCTTGAATAATTTTTTTTACATTGATCAATAAGTATGTGACTTGTTTGTGAGACTCTTTGTTTTATCGTGATGTTATTTTAAATGATCCCTAATCTCATATCATTATATGAGACAATGATGATTCATATATTAGCATATTTGACTGATTGATGATCATGTTTCACGGGTCATAGATATGGAGATATCGAATCAGTGATATGGACACATGTTAAAGAACATGATGTTGGATAGACCCATCTTGAGACACTGCTAAGATTGTTAATCTTAATGTGCCATCAGTTGTTATCTCAAAAGATGTACCTGTAGAATCTTTTGACCTAAAATCATCATTGATTTTAGAATGTGTAGTAACACATAGGGACTTCCAAACGCTATTCCATAACTGGGTAGTTATAAAGGTTGCTTTCGGATATGTTATGAAACATATCGTGGAATGTAAGTTATCAAGATGAAATTTACTTCCTCCTAAGTAACGAGAGAGATATCTTTGGACCCCTCGATGTAGTCGGATTGAAAAAAGGCATAGCCATGCCAATCATGCCAATATGATTAAAGAATTAATCATGATGAATCCACTACTTGATCGAGTGAAAGGTCGAGCTATCATAAGGGTGGCACGAATCTCGCTTTGAGCTTGACTGATATCGTGTAGTAAAGAAATTGGTGCATGAGTATATCAAGGTTCAGCTGATATGATCTTTGTATGCATTCAGGAGCCAATATGTGCTGCTAGGTACCGCTATTGACTTACAATTCAGAAAGAGTTTCCGGGTAGCGACCGTTTACATATGAACCTAACAGGTCACACACTTAAGGGGATGGGATTCAAAGCTTGCAAGAATCGACTTTAGTGCAAATGGGAGATTGTTGGTAATATGCCCTAGGGGTGATTGACTTTGTGGATTAGATCTGCGGATGGGATTTAATGTGATTAAATATCCATTAGAGTCTAGAGTCATAATAAGCTTTAATGTTGATTAAAGACCCATTAGTGCGCTCTATATAAGAGGAGAGGCTGGGCCAAGAACACAAGTAGTTCTGCACCTAGCCCAGCCCTGGCCGCACCTCTCCCTAGCCCTACCGCCGCCTCTCCCCAAGTCTCCCCACGAGACTCTAGCCATACGTGGTACTAGTATACCGGCGCACGGTGATTCTATCCCTGTACGTGTGAATACCGTAGAGGCGTCGTTGCTATTGCAGGGCTGATCTTCTCTGCGTGAAGATCGTGGTGTTGCCTCATCTTCGTCGCCGACGACTGGACGGAGCTAGTCAGAGCTGATCAAGGACGCGCTACTCCAACTCTTCTTCCACTACAATGCGCGTC
Organism: Zizania latifolia; assembly: GCA_000418225.1. Taxonomy (NCBI): domain Eukaryota; kingdom Viridiplantae; phylum Streptophyta; class Magnoliopsida; order Poales; family Poaceae; genus Zizania; species Zizania latifolia. Next base: position 1,145,737 of record KE372802.1, on the reverse strand, counting down.
TATTGGTAACGATCATGATCCCCCTTACTCGCATGGCTTCCTGGTTAAACGCGGTAGTGAAAGTTTTGTTTCATGTTAGCATAGCCTACCCGTTCCCAACAATTACAAGGGATAAGAATCTAACTACCTGAACCAACTCAATCCAGCCACGTCAGGATTACAAGAGATCAAATCACATACGGCAGCATATTCTATCTAACAGATACAAGATAAAATAATTAAGAAAACACTAAAATCCTCTTATTCCTACATAAAAGCAGCACCAAGATCATTAAAGCTGCTCAAAACTGACCAAAGATGCACAAGATCCTACCAACCCTGCACACAGATTATAAAGGCAAGTAGATCTCCCTAGAGAGATCACAAAAGTAGCTCAAAGAGGCAAAGAAAGCAGAACAAATATATATTTAGCTATCCAAGAACAGCTTTGTCTTGTACAAATGAACTCTTGTGGAGCACCTCTATAGGAGTCATCAAACAGTTCTGCACACTGCAACTTGAATGTTATTGTAAGCCTTTTTTGACAGGCAGGAATTTAAACAAGTCCTCCTGTATTATAATCCAAATTGCCTGAACTAAAAGCTGCCTTTGTGTGATCATGAATGCTCACATGGTCAGATGGTCTGATGCATGGCATATTACCAACTCTCAGCACGAGAGAGAATAAGGCATATAAAGAATGCAAGCTTTGTCTCCTAAATTGCATTCAACTTGGTTATATTGCATATTTGCATCTGAATGAACTCACCATTGTGCCTTATAAAAGCCCCACAATCTCTTCACATGATAACCAGATCTACATAAAGCCAAGCAGCAAACCCTTACAGCGTTCTTTGCCTTCTACTCCAATCAAAACAAGGTGCAATTAGCCTTGTACACATGAAAGCAAAGAGGAAGAAGATAAGGAGAAGATTCATTACAACCCTGAAAGAGTGTCAAGCTCGGCTATACATCATCCGCTGGTGTTTGGTCAGGCTCCTCTGTTGGCACCATTGACTTCAAGTATTCAACACATCCACCAGCATTATTTCTTCAACCCAAGGTTTTCTCTTGGCCTATATAAATATAAATCTTCTAAGGGAGTCATTACATCAAAGTATTACACCCAAGAGCTACCTAAGACATTATCTACCTGCAGCTGGATAGCTCTGTTTTGGTTCGAATTGTGAAACCAACCTATTCACCAGTTTGCTCTTGAGAAAATTTTGTGATTCTTACTTTCTTTTTGCCTAGTTAGCACGGCAATTTTGTATTAGATCACATTGGATGTACATTATTTCTTCTTATTAATATTTAGTTCATTAGATGATTAGATCGCATAAGTTGTACATTCTTTCAGTCAAATTACATGGGAACAATGTTTGATGTAACAAATAATGAAAATGAAGCCTGAAGGTAATCAAACTCTGCATGGATCATGATCCTGGTGTTGTATAAATTTAAAGCAGCAAATTGGTAAGTTAATGAGGAAACAGCAAATTTGCTTCAGAAAGCATACTATTCATTTTCATCTCCCTTTAATATCAGCTTTGCAGCTCCATGGGAATGGCAGAAAAGTGAATGTAAGAGATCTTCTAATGTCATTTTCAGACAGATATTGTTATGATTGAAATTAAAATTTTCACTCTCGCTAATTTCTGTTTACACAAACAGACAAACGGCAACAAATAATATTCTTTTACAGTTCAAGCTGACATGAAATATATTATACAAGGCAACAAAGCAAGTGCCCACATTACCTGACATAATGTACGTGAAAATAGCCTTCACTATCTCCATATCTGGGCAGGGTATGCCGCATTAAAACATAAATCAACAAGTAGCTTATGGCACCTGCAGCCAGGGGCAGATCCAATGTTTAAGGCATTGTCACAAGACAACGATACATTACCGGTTAGCATAAATACACTTATCTAATTTACTGTTGATAATAACAAAATGATCTATCTGATGACCTCAATACTGTACTGAAAACCATAATCGTTAGTTAACAAGTTTATGGTAACACCGGCTGCTTGTAGCCTTGTCCATTAAGCATTAGAAGCAGCAAGTACATCATTAGTTGAAGAGATAGTGCGAATAACCATGCATATGGTACAGTTTGGATAATTTCTGGTTTCGGTTTCTCTACTCCTTAAAAACAGCAGTTTGTGATGATGTTTGCGTGCTCTATATGTACCCTCAATCCACATCTTTGTGAATCTATTTATGTAGTTGTTGCCTTGTTGGTTGATAATATGATTTTACCTATACAAAAATTTTATAGGCATACAATTATTTTCAAAACTCAGAACATCTGGCATGTTTTATTTGAGATCCGTCATAACACACAGACACAATGCTAGTCAAATTTAACTTTTCTATAAATTCAAATTGAAAAATGTATAAGCATTGCATCTCACCCCTTTTACCAAACACAACTTGAATAACAGCAAGCACCGTCTATTGTTAATATGCAGATATAGATCTTGTATTCAAATATATGTAGAATTACTTCGTTGGCATGCAACGGCAATATTTAATGAATTAACTTTTGCACTCTTTTACCAAAGGCAAACAGGGCTTGAATAGCACAATGCACCTTCTATTCAAGGAACTAAACCACTTGTATTTTACTTAGATATAGATATTACTTGTATTCAAATATGTGTACAGTATTGAAAAAATTAGTTATCGGTAACCGATCAATCAACAGGAGAATACAGATTAATCAGTTAAATGGAAATTAACTGAATTAATCGATCGACAAAATAACAAATCAACAATTAATATCAAGTTATTGAATCTCTACTCTATAGCTAGCAATAGCATACACCCATACAGCCATACCGAATTACCTTCAGACATCAAGGCGTCAACAACAAATCACTGAAATCAGCAAGTCAGCAGCCAGCCGATGACAAGCAGTGTGCTGGGACGCGCCGCGCGCGCAAGGGACGTCGGCGCGAGCCGCGAGGGGGCGAGCAATGGGGCGTCGACAGCGGCCACATCAAGGCGAGCAGTGGCGAGTGCGCCGGCGCGAGGGGAGGCGGCGGCGGCGCAAGGGGACGCGTAAGGGTGGCGGCGCGAGGATGCCAGCGATGAGGCCTTCGCGGTGCTAGCTGGTAGCGGGGTTAGGGTCGGGCGGTCGGCATAAGACTCTGGTCTTCTGGAGAAAAGGGTTTTTTTATAGTTTTTTAACAGGATTAACCGATTAATTGCGTTAACTGGACGATTAATTGTGTTGACCAATGATCAATCGGCCAGCTGATTTTATACCGATTATGCATGTGACAGCCCACCCCGTATAGACTTGACTAATACGAGATGAATAGCCACGATTTGAATCATAACAACATCATTGATATTTCACGATCCAACGGTAACACATTGCTATAAACATAAGTCTTACAAGCCCATGTTCGTTATAAAAGCCGTAGGAGACATTCCTTGCGACAATTCAGCATTCCATAAAGTCTTAAGCCGGAAGCAAAATAAACTAGTTTTGGTAGAAGCACTCTCAAATCTTAGTTAGGAACTACGTTTGAGACCCTACGTCTGATGGTCTTTATCTTCTCCTTGAACATCTCCTTCGTCTTCAGGTACCATTCGTCTTCATCCGACTAGGCTTCAGCTTTTGAAAGGGGTTAGCAAGAGGGGTGAGTATAAATATACTCAGCAAGTCTCAAAAAATATTTATAGATGTGGGTCAATAAGGGCGGCTGGGGTTAATTTATATAAGATAATTTTAAAGTACTAAGTATCCTATACCCGTTGGTAGAGGTCCTAACCTCCACCAACTATTAAGTAGTAATATTTGTTTTTTAAAGCACAAGTTCAAACACACCATCAACTTCCTTCCATAACAATCCTTCAAATTTTTCCCATAATAATCCTTCAAATTTTTCACATAATAATCCTTCCAACTTAACATTCTTTACTTTACTTCGATACTAGCCTGCCCCTCCGTCGAGTAGGTTTTTTCCACTTCTCTAAAACACATTTTATCTCTCATCCTAAGGTTAAGCCTCACCCTCTCGCTATGAAGTCTTTTCAACTTTTTGAACTACATACGTTCGTTCCCAACCACAAAGGCTAGCCGTACACCCCGAGGGCGTACTCTAGTAACGCTTCCTAACCCTCAACTTGTTTTATTATTCAAAACCAAAACCAAAGACTACGTATGGGCAACTATCATGGCACGCGTCCATAACCATGGGCACGGTTGTTCAAACAGTTTATACTTCTACAAAAGGTGTACACTTTACCCTTACGTCGTGATCTTACTCTTTACTAGCTAGGCAAAAAGGTTCGCTACAAAGTATTTCTCTAGCCGACCTAGGATAACCCATTGCCACATAGACGGGTCTGTGACTAAGGATCCGTTGGCCCTCGGCCCTCTTTTCCCCTGAAATCTCACGGGTGCTCAAATCCCCTCACTTCCTCTCCCTACCACCTTTCTTCATATCCATCACAAATTCATACAGCTCCTTGAGCTCATAAACAAAACATGGAGTCACCCCGGACATTTCACATCTACTAACAATTGAGCCATCCTAAGCCCACTAAGTACTCAACCAAGGACACCTCATAATGCCCGTAAGGTTGCACATTGATGTGCATGACGTTTCCCCAAATGAATCGATTTTTATGCGTCACTCGAAGTCGGGCCCCAAAAGGTGATGATGACTCATGGCAAGTTTTACCCAAAACACCATTCTTTCATATTTATTTTCAACACACTCGGCACTCTTGAAAGTCGCCTAGAGGGGGGTGAATAGGTAATCTAAAAATTCTCAAATAAACTAGTTAGTTTAAACTTTTAGGGCCCAGACTATCTGGGCTTAGTCGGATATTCCGGGAACTAGATGAAAACTAAAACCGTCTAAGTTCTGGATTATCTGGGTTTATCCGGATGATCCAGGCACTACAGAACAGAAATAATATGAGCAGCAAAATATGACCTAGACACTAAACTTTGACAGCATGAATTCAACGAAACTTAATCTTGCTAGTTAATGAATAGAGCAATAGATAAATAACAACTAGCAGGGATAAAAATTGACACAATGAATTTTTACCGGAGTTCGGATCCCACGATCCTACATCTCCGTTGAGGAAACCCCAAAGGGCCAGGTCTCTTTCAACCATAATCCTCACCAAGTGCTCACCGCCATAAGCCTTAGCTTTCACTTGTTACCTCTTTGAAGCCGAGGCGAGGCATATACAAACTTATCTGGTAACCCATAATCCTTGGGTGCTCGTGGATCGACGACTAGCTATCTAAGAGGAATTATCTCCAAAAGTAATAGATCCGTTGACGCGATCCAAAACCGTGTGCTCAAGATTTCACCGAAGATCAAAACACACACAACCACCACAACTCCCAAGAGGATAAATCAACAAGAACTTGAGAAGTTTGGTGAAGAACTCACAAAGAGCCAATCAAGATCAAGCACTAGGATGAGAGAAAAGGAGTGCAAAAGGCAAGGCTGCTAGGTTTTGGAAAACGTTCCCTGATTATAGGAGAGGGGTGGTATTTATACACATTTCTTAAAACTGGCCATTAGGTTAAAAAATTACGCATTGTTCATCCGGATGATCCGGACTGAACCGGATGTTCCGGACTAAAATTAAAAGAAATAGAACGGTTGTTTCGGATAGTCCAGCTTTAACCGGATATTCCAAGCCACAAAATAAATCCAAACAGAAACGGATTTTCAGACCATCCGGCATTAAACAGATGTTCCGGGCCACAGAATAAAATCCAACAGAGAGCAAATTTTGGATCATCCGACCAAAGTCTGTATGCTCTGACTCACAAAATAAATTCAACAGAACAAAATTCTCGGATCATCTGAATAACTCCGGATATTCCGGACTTCAAAGAAAATCCAAACAGAAGGATGTTTTTAGATTATCCGGCTTGACCTAGATACTCCGACGTGTAAAATAAATCAAAACAGAACGCTGTTTTCGGATAATCCGAACATGTCGGGATTATCCGGCTTTGCTGAAAAATCCAAATTTAACTCAGAAAAATTCCAAACAGATTCCAAAATAATTTCTTTGAGCACTAAGTTTTGAAATACTATTCAACGCATCCCTCTTGATAGTACCTTATACCTAGACTCAAGTTCATATGAAATATAACCATTTTACACATTTTAGCCTAAAATGCACTAAAGAGGGCGATTTCTCCAAACTCGATTAAATTGCAAAGCCACTTTAATTTAGAAATCTGCATTCATCTTAGCAGCAAGGTTAGTAACATTTGATCGCTATTGTCATTAATACACCAAACAAATTAGGGGTCTAGATGTATCAAGATACACTTTCAATCTCTCTCTTTTTGGTGATTGATGACAATATGATCAAAGAAGTGATAACAATGGCATACAAGATGAATATTAACAATGAAGCTCCTCCTAAATGCATGCATGATCATATAAACAGTAAACTCACATAAAAGGCATTTAGGGCAAAATGATGAAATGAACATAATTAAACATTAATTATAAAGCGCATTGTTTTTATTACATCCTAACATCCATGCCATACATAGATATAAAACATATTACAAGCCCATTGTTCATCACACGGAATACAAAAGTGGAGCCAAAAGACGAGAAAACTAGAGCTAAACGACAACAACGACTTCTTTGACTTTTCTCCCCCTTTGGCATCAAAGACACCAAAAAGAGAAAAAACAGCAAATGACTCACTCAGAGTCATCCTCGCTCTCATCATCATCACTATCATCTTCTTCAGATGATGATGAAGACTACTGTTGAGGAGGCTGCTGCTACTGCTGCTATTGGGACGACCCTGCTCTAAATCCAAAGAAGTGAACATACGGGTCGGTGCAGTCAGTGAAGATATTGGGTTCGTTCTCCTCATCAGAATTAGACAAGGGCTCCATGGGAGGATGGCCTGATTGCTAAAGCAGCAGGTTGATCGCCTTGTTCCTCCGCTCATCCTCCTTAGCTCGCCACCGATTGCCGTTCCAACACATCGTGAAGATGGCCAAAAGGATCCTCTAAATCGGTGAGCTGGATGGGCTGGACTGTGACACAGATCTCCGAGGAGCACGTCGAGGACCAGTAGGAGGAGGTGGGGCCGGTGAGGAGGATTGCCCTAGAGGCGCTCTAGAAGACGGTGCCTGAGGAGTGTATCAACGGTGCTCTACCTCATGTATCATCTTCTAGCGGGTGACCTAGTCAATCACAAGCTGAATGTACAGAGCATACACGCAACTCTTCGTGGGAGACACTGAGGTGGTCCAGATCTCACTCCAAAGGAAGTAAGACACACTGAACACTCCTCGGTCCTCCTACATGACCGACAGTAGGTTGTGGGCATTGCCTAGCAACGATGATGAGTCCCCAAGCTTCGGCAGAATGGTCTTCCTAAAAAGACTGTTGAGCACTAAAAAGAACGGGGCAAGACCCTCTATCTTGCCTCCAAAGAAGGAACCCGGCTCATACAGATAGGACACTGCATTAGCTCCAAGCATGGGTTCTTGATCTAATCGGAAGGCTGAGAGATCATTGCCGTCTAGTCCAAGAATAGCAGCGAAGTCACTGAGAGTGACCTCGTACTCAGCCCCCTCTAGCCTCCAATGAAAGGATGGCTCTTCGTTGTCCACGATCTAGAAGAGGGTTGAGTAAAATTGGCAGATTGCTTCTTCGCACTAGTTCTGCTTTATCTCCATGAGGCCATAGAGATTTTTGGCTTAGCAGATGCGGATCACTTGATTGAACACTGGATTGCTCTTCTTCTTCATCAAATCCTAGTTGATCCACTACATCTCGACGATTGGGTGCCGCTTGGGTAGCACGATACTGTTATAGTAGTCCTGCTAAAATCTCGAGTGGAACCGATAGTCACAGGCATCTCTCACATAATCCCGAGGATTCTGATTTCTTTCCCACCTAGCATTAAGGGTCCGCCTCATGTAGTTGACCTCGGATCTCGGTGTGACCCCACCAACCTAAGGAGGCTCTTGAACTTTCCTTCAAACCAGCTGAAGGATGTCATCTCTGTGGCTTGATTGTCCAGAGGTAGGCTGCTTTCCTTTGCCTTAGGAAGGAGGAGGCTTTACAGATGAAGCAGCGGGAACTTCAATGCCGATGTCTAGGAATCAGCGGCTTCATGAAGCAAGCTGCTTGAAACGGCCTCCTGAAGCCTGCGGCTTAGCACTAGAAACATGAGGAGAATCCCCGGTGTCACTGTCATCACCAGAAGAAGTCCTTGGGTCATGCTTGGCCATTTTGCGCCTTCCATCAGACATGGCGACAACTGCTACAAAGCAGCAAAGGAATCAAAAGTTGAATCAAGTATTGAATCAAAAAATAAAAACTTTTAAATGTAACCTAACCCAGAACCTCCGAACTTAACTAGAGCCTCTAGGACCCAGACAGTCCGAATAGGACCAGAGCATCCGGGTTCCACAAAATCAAAACCAATTGATCTTGACAATGTGGCTAGGGAACATCACAATAACACTTCCAGGACCTATTCTAGCCTAAAGCATCAAGATTTAACTAAAGACTAGAAGGAAAATGGCTGATCTATGGCAAAAATGAAGAATACCTCAAAGACGAACACGGAGGATTCGAGAAGACGATCGGTGCTTTTAGAAGGGTCCTAGGCTACCCTTCAATGGATCTTGCTATTCCCACAGATGGATTTCGAAGAAAAATTGAGGAGAAATTGAGAGTTGGGGTGAGGGAGAAGAGATGAAGTGAGGAGGAGAGAGAAGCCCGGAGGGTTCGGGACCCCTTTTATAAAGCTCGCTCCAGACACTCCGAGATGGTCCAGAGTATCCGGGATTCTGGGCGAGCCAGACTATCTGGATAGAGTTAGATAATCCGGGTGCTCCAGAATAAACTTCAAAAAGTCCCAGGTCCAGAGCATTTGGGTTGAGCCAGATGATCCGGAATCTCCAGATTTCTCAACTCACAAGAATTTCAAGGAATGACAAATGCCATGAACTTTAGGCTAAACAAATTTCATATGAGAAAAGCAGTTAATTTACCTTCTCATTTCCAACATGGGCAATTTATTTGCAAGTGTATCAAGCTATGTTGCGAGAATCAAGGATATTCAGTTCATTTCTTAACTCATAAAATCAATGCTCATCTAAGGGTTTGGTGAAAATATCGGCAAGCTATTTATCTGTTCTCACATAGGTTGGGCTAATGTCTCCCTTGATCTTATGGTCTCTCAAGAAATGATGATGAATGTCAATGTGTTTAGTTCTTGAGTATTGAACAGGGTTGTTGGCTATTTTGATGACGCTCTCATTATCACACAATAAAGAGATTTTGGTAACGTTGTACCCAAAGTCTTTCAAGGTTTGTTTTATCTAAAGGAGTTGAGCACAACAACTATCGACTTCTACATATTCGGCTTCGATCGTAGATAAAGCTATAGAATTTTGTTTCTTAGAAGATCATGAAACAAGTGATCTTCCAAGGAATTAGTAGGTTCCAGAGGTGCTTTTTCTATCCACTTTGTAACCAACATAATCGGAGTCCGTATAGCTAATAAGATCAAAGGTTAAGCCTTTCGGGTACCAAAGCTATAGGTTTAGAGTATGAACCAAATATCTCAAGATTCTTTTAACAACAACCAAATGATATTCTTTTGGTACAGCTTGAAATCTTGTGCACATACAAATGCTAAGCATTATATCGGGCCTATATGTACAAAAATACAATAAGGAACCAATCATGGAATGGTATATCTTTTGATCGACGCCGATTCCTTGTTGATTTAAATCAAGATGCCCGTTGGTTTGCATGAGGGTCTTGATGAGTTTAGCATTTTCCATGTCAAACTTCTTAATCATGTCTTTAATGTACTTTGTTTGACTGATGAAGGTTCCTTCTTTAAGTTGCTTGATTTAAAATCCTAGAAAAAACTTTAATTCCCCCATCATATATATTTCAAACCTTTTGGTCATGATCCTACTAAATTCCTCACAAAAATCATTATTAGTAGAACCAAATATAATATCATTATTGAAATGCTTAGTAAAGAGGGTAGGATCGACTTTGCCTATTTCAAAGCCCTTTTACCATGCTTTAGGTACTTGCTTAAATCCATAGAGCGCCTTTTAGAGTTTAAACACATGATTTGGATATTTGGGGTCTTCAAAGCTTGGTGGTTGCTCCACATATACCAATTCAGTGATTGGTCCATTCAAGAATGCACTTTTCATGCCCGTTTGATGAAGCTTGGAATCATGGTAAGTAACAAAGGCTAATAATATTCAAATTAACTCTAGCCTAGCAACAGGTGCATATGTCTCACCAAAATCTAAACCTTCGATTTGTGTGAAGCCTTGAGCCACCAATCTTGTTTTGTTCCTTACGATCACGTCGTGCTCATTTTGCTTATTGCGGAAGACCCATTTGGTGCCAATAATATTTTGCTTCGGTCTTTCCACCAATGTCCATACTTTATTTCTTTTGAAGTTATTGAACTCTTCTTCCATTGGCCATCACCCAATCCGCATCTTCAAGAGTTTCTTCTACCTTGATAGGTTCCAAAGAGGACACAAAAGAGTAACATTTACAAAAAATTTCTAAACAAGAGCGAGTGGTTACTCCCCTTCGTAGATCACCAAGAATATTATTCACGGGGTGGTCTCTTTGGATGCCTTAATGAATTCTTTGATGTTGTACAGGTGGTTGATCAACTTCTTCTTAAACTTCCTGCTCTTTGTCTAACACCTCTTGCTCTTGAGTCTCTTGTATTTGACTTTCTTCAACTTGCGGTTATTGTTGATCCATAGGTTCTTATTCTCTTGGCCTTATATCTCCAATTGGCATGTTCTTGATTGCTTCATATGGAGGTTCTTCTTCACCTCTATCACTTAGATTAACTTGCTCTAGTTGAGAGCCATTAGTTTCATCAAATATCACATCCCTAGTGACTTCAATAATACCTGAGGTTTTGTTGATAACACAATAGGCATGTGCATTTGACTCATAACCAACCAAGAAACATTCATCTACCTTAGAGGCAAATTTAGAGTTTCTTGGTCGCTTACTCAAAATAAAGCATTTACTTTCAAAAATTCTAAAATATGAAACATTTGGTTTTTATCGGTTAGAAGTTCATACGCCGTCTTTTTAAGTATTTTGTGAAGATAAAGACGGTTGATTGAATGACATGCGATGTTAATTGCTTCTACCCAAAATATGTCCGAAGTCTTTTATTCATTGAGCATGGTTCTTGCTGCCTCTATCAGTATTCGATTCTTCCATTCCATCACTCTATTTTGAGGTGGATTATAGTGAGCGGAGAACTCATACTTAACGTCTTCTTCATCAAAAAAGTCTTCAACTTGAGTGTTTTTAAACTCACTCCCGTTGTTACTTCTCACTTTCTTGATCTTGACTTCATACTCATTTTGGGCTCTTCTTGTAAAACTGTTAACCATATTTTGTGTCTCACTCTTATCATGCAAAAAGAACACCCAAATGAAACGAGAATAGTCATCAACAATAACTAAACCATATTAGTTACTGTCAATGCTTAAGTATGCCACTGGTTTGAAGAGATCCATATGTAAAAGCTCTAGTGGCCTCCTTGTTATCATAATGTTCTTGTTGGTGTGTGGTGCTCCAACTTACTTACCGGCTTGACAAGCACTACACAACCTATCTTTCTCAAACACAATACTAGTCAGTCATAGGATGTGCTCCCCTTTAAGAAGCTTTGACAAGTTTCTCATCCCAACATGAGCTAGTCGGCGATGCCATATCCAACCCATATTAGTTTTAGCCACCAAGGAAGTTTTAGGTTCAACTTTATCTAGTGCAAAGTTAACTAAATAAAGTTTTCTCTTTAACCTACCCGTAAAGGTCACACCCTCATTAGTAAAAAAACAGTTATAACCAATTTCACATAATTGAGAAATTGAAAACAAATTATAACTTAAGGACTTAACTAATATGACATTTGAAATAAAATAATCATTTGAGATAGCAATTTTATCTACTCCCATTACCTCTTCTTTTTTATTGTCACCAAATACAATGGATTCATGATTACCTTGATTTGGCTCAAAGGATGTGATTCTTTTCTCTCTGGTCATGTGATTGGTACATCCACTATCCATTACCCTACTTGATCTACCGGAGGAGTATTTCTACAAAAGAGATTAGCTCTTTGTTTTAGGTACTCAAATCTTTTTGGGTCCTTCAATGTTAATCATAAGAACTTTAGAGATCTAAATGCATCTCAAAGGTTTTTTCATTTTTATTTCTAACAAATTGAGCAACCACTTACCACGGTGGTTTCTCTTAATAAGGTATGAGAAATAAAAAGTAGCTTAAGAGGCATAAGGCTTGTTGTTGGTCTTCTTTGGACTTTGTCGTTCCTTCACAAACTTTATAACTTCCTTACCCTTATATCTCTTTCTAGCATTGTCCTTGTGTCATAGTCTGGAATTTTCAAAATATAAAAGCTATGAATAAAATAAAAGCAAAAAGAATTTTCAGTAATAAAAATAAAAATAGAATTTTCCCTAAAGAAAAGAAAGGAATTTTGAAGTATTAAAATTTGAGGAAGAAATTTTTGCAAATAAAATGTTGCTGAAATTTTTTGCAAAAGTCTATCGCCGGCACCGTACTCAACTCCAACTCCCCAGCCGACCCTATAAATAGCATCCTCGCGTCCCCAGCTCTCGGATAGACCCTCTCACTATCGCCCTAGTGCCGTGCGCCGCTGCTTCGCCACTCGCCGTCGCTACTCTAGCCGCTGCTCGCTGGTTCTCCATCACCCGCGAGTCGCCGCCGACCCAGTCGTCATGACCGCCATCATCCATCGGTGCCCGTCCACCCCTCCGCCATTGCCATTGGCCGTCGGAACACCTTCTCCGTCGGTGACCCAAGCTGCCCGCCGCTTCCCTCTCACCGTCGATCGCCTCCCATCGTCGTCGTCCACCGCCGTCAGTTCAGGTGAGCTCGCCATCGTGACCTAGTCTCATCGGTAGAATCATCGCCGGTCGCCAGGCCATCATTCGCCGGTGACCCTCAGTCCCCGTGCCACCACCGTCGCCTCGGTGTGGCACCCATGTGGCTGCCGCGTCAGCGTCACCTCGGCCCACTGTCGCCAGCGTGTGCGCCACGTGGTTGCCATGTGGCTCCCACCCGCGTGCATGTATGATCCCCCTGCTGACGCAATTAATCCAATTTTTCTTTAGAAAAATAATTCCATATTCTGTCATAGTTCGATTTATTTTCTGAAATTTACAGAACAGTGTTCAAACTTCAAAAATTCATATCTAATTCATCCGAACTCCAAATTTAACCATTTAAATTTTAGAATTTTTCTAAAATTGAGCTCTACCTTTTAAAAATATGTTCACACATAGAATATATGCGTTACTATACTGTTTTATTTTATTATTTTTTGCTTGTACTGTTGTTTAGTCTCCAAAGCACCGAAAGAGCCTGTTTACATCGAGGAGTCGCCCGTTTTCATCCCTATTCAGCAAGGCAAGTTGTTCAAGTCTTCTCTTTTGATCATATTGAACCCATGTTTCAAAGCTACTGTTCATTCAAAACCTACATTTTATTTTTAGAATGTCACTGGGATTGGGATATGAACCCTGCTTGTATTGCCCCCTATTGTTATTTATCTATTCCTTGTCTACCTAGGGATGATTTAACTTAACTAGTATGAATCTTTACTATGATTTATCTAGATGCCTAAGATTGCTTAGCCCTACTTAAAAACTAGTATCACATTTCATCATGCTGTTTAACACCACTTACATGTTAATCTTGGCTTATGATTACTAGCGAAATATTGAATTGGTTCATGAATTAAATGTCACTAAAACTTGATTAAGGTGAGTTGTGAGTACAAGGTTTGTAGTTCTGCTAGTCGTACTCATGACACTTTAAGGACCGATTCATGGGCCACTTTTGCACTGTAAACTCGCACTCACCATAAGCCGCCAGCATGGGTAATGGTTTGATCGAAAGCCTAGAGATCCTAGATGAAGCATCGAGACGACCCATAGCCCTGCACTGGTGTAAGTCTTTGCTATATGGATAGAGAGCGCCAGGGGGTATCGGGTAGATGGTAACCTAGGGTGTGAAGCTTGGAGGATCTAGGTGGATGGTCATATCACAGCTCTTTTCTAAGGTACCATAGTGGTATTGAGGCTCATGGTGACATATTGTAGGGTTGTGTCTTATGAGTAAAGTTGTGCACCTCTGATCAGAGTAAAGCTATTCGAATAGCCGTGCCCACAGTTAAGGGCGACAATGCAAGGTCACTCGTGATTAGTTTCATTGTTACTTAATTAACCTGATTTACTTTCTGTTCAACCTGGTTAGCTCTGGTTTAGAGTGGTTTGGTTGGTTTTTAGGCCTGATGACTCTGGGTAAGAGTTATTCAATGAATGGATTAATACTGCTTTCAAGGTTCCAACTTAATTAGAACTACTCTTTAAATTTTATCCCTCTTTAATGCTCTTTTTATGCAAATAAACCCTATTATGTCATCCTTTGTATCCCCGTGTATTATAACTGTTTCGCTTGGATGGCTTGCTGAGTATTTAAAATACTCATCCTTGCATTCCACCACCATTAGAAGAGGAGTTCGTGCCTTTTGAGCTAGGCCCAGTCAAGTCTGCCTGTAGAGTGGAGTCACCGCTGCGTCAATAAAGTTATTTATGTTTGTCATTATTGTTTTGAGGTTCAAATGCCACCTCTATAATAAGTACTTTATTTAATTCGTCATGAACAATAATGCTTTTGATGTCCAACAAATTGTCTATTGTGTGCCTCAGCTGATTCCTGGACGAGGGACTTTCCGCATAATAAATTGCAATGAAATGATTGGAATTTCTGGACGTGACAAGTTGGTATCAGAGCTACCTTGACTGTAGGAATGGCCAAATGGTTTAACCTTAGGAGTTAAAAACTATTTTCTAGTTATACTCCTCTCTTCTCTTCTTTCTTCAAAAGGGTGCTTCTTTTTCTAGAAAAGTGGTGCTGATTTTATTTTAATTTGTTCTTTTTAGATGTCTGTCGAAGGATCCCAGCCTCGGAGGTGTTTCAGGATGAAAGGTTTTGTCAAGGAGTTGAGACATATGGCATATTTCTCTGGATATCAGGAAGTTCCCACCTATGCCCAAGTCAGATCAGTTTCCCCTAGAATGGTAGAAGTGGATGTTTCCATCATGAGCGAAAGAGAAACTATCCCCTCAATGATAGTAGAAACAGAAGGAAGGAATTTTGATCATGCCTGCTAGGAAGCTGCTTATGCTGCTATTGGAGAGCTTGGGGATCACTTTATAGCCAAGTTGTCAGCGTCGAAGTACAGGTATCACCCGAGGAAGACTCATCGTGATGATTATGCAGAGTACCTACACACTGGTGAAGAAGACAGTGCTACTATGGTTAGGATGGCGAATATGCTGAAGGCGATGGACGATTGTCACAAGGATGCACTCATTGGAGCACATGAGCAAGAGAATAGGAGCCGGTAGGCCATCTGTTAGCTGTAGAATCAAGTGGATGCACTGCGCAAGGAAGTTGCTACCCTAAAGGGAGAGTCATCACCAGGAGGTCCCAAGATCCGTCGTACCGCAAGGAAGCGAGTTCAGATGCCACCTAGGGTACATGTGATTAGGAGGATGTGTGAAGAGGAGATCATTATCATCGAGAGTGATGAGGGTAAAGATGATGATGAAGACAGAGTCATGAAAGAGAGTGATCCAGAAGAATCAGAGTTTTCTTTAGATTTAGCTTCAGAAGAGCCTAGTCCTTAGTGTCCCCATGTACCTTTAGTACGTTGTGTTAGGCGTTTAGTTTGCTTAGGCTAAATGCTTGTTAGCTTTGCTTGTCTGTAGTGTGTGGTTTGTATCGGCCTTCTGTGATACATCTGCACTTAGGAGTCTTTCTTCTGAAGTCAATAAAAATCGTAACGAATTTTAGATCAGTACAAAATGTTTTCCTCTTTTCTCTTTTCTCTTTTCTCTTTCTAAATTCCGCCTATCTTCTCTTTCGTTTCTCTCTTCAGCAAGATGGTTCAGACTCGCCGCGTCAATTCTTAGGATGGAATGGATGAAGCTACTACAGCAAACAATGGACAGTGTCAGCGTCAGCAGCAGCCCCATCTCCTATCTTCAATGTTAGAGAACCCTACGTTGGCACAAGTGCTTGCTAACTAGAATCAGCTCATGGCTATGTTGATGACCTAGATGAATGCTCAGCAGCGTGTTTCTCCTGCTCAACCCCCATATGCACCTATTCCATTTCAGAACAAGTTGTCAGAGTTTCTCCGTGTGAGGCCGCCAGTTTTCTCTATCACTACCAACCTGGTGGAGGCTAGTGACTGGCTGTTCACTATTGAGAAGAAGTTAGAAATTCTGCAATGCACTAATTAGGAGAATGTTTCTTTTGTTTCCCACCAACTTCAAGGTCCAGCAGGAGAGTGGTGGAGCCATTTTAAGGAGAATAGAGTTGATGGAACTGAGATTACTTGGGCAGATTTTTTAGCTGGTTTCGGGAAGGCCTATATTCCTAATGGACTAGTGACTTTGAAGAAGCGGGAATTTCGTACCATCAAGCAAGGGAATCGTTCTATCATTGAATATCTGTAGGAGTTTAATCACTTGGCCCGTTACACCCCTGAAGATGTGAAGCCATATGCTGAATGTCAGGAGAAGTTCCTTGGTGGTCTGAATAATGAACTAGTCGTTCATCTAATTTCTAGAGATTATGTTGATTTTCAGAAGTTGGTTGATTAGTCGATTCGTCAAGAGGATCAGCATAATAGGATGGAGTCCAAGAAGCGTAGAATGGTACAGAATCAGTAGTCCAACAATCAGAAGCCTCGTTTTATAATGGTGCCACAGCAACAGCAGTTAGGAGGACCCAATGCTCAGGCCAATCGCCCTCGTCAGTTCTATGCTGCTAGTGGGAATGGAAACACTAGTGGTGCACCTCAAGCGTGCCGCCCTAATACACCTCGCCCTGCTCAAGTCACTGGTGCTAATCAAGTTGCTTTGAAGGAAAAGAATGGAAAGCCAGTAGTGTGCTTCAATTGCTACAAGCCTGTCACTATTCTGATAGGTGCCTGGAGCCCAAGCGTTAGAACAGAGCTGCTCCAGTCCTAGCACAAGTCCCTGCCGACCAAGTCAAGGCAAGAGTGAATCACGTGATAGCCGAAGAAGCTCAAGATGCCCCTGATGTAGTATTGGGTACATTCCCTGTTAACTCAATACTTGCAACAGTACTTTTTGATTCCGGTGCAACTCATTCTTTCATATCGAAAAGTTGTGGAAACATATGGAATGGCTGTAGAATCCCTACCCCATTTGTTTCTCATTAATAACGAGCATCCACGTTTGAGTCATCCACATCAACACATATGCACATAATCTTTTAAAAATTTAGATGCATAGAGATTAGGTGCAATTTCATTTTATGTCTCCATACCGCATAGTGTGTACCATTAAAGTAAGGTGCATGATCAGTTGGCACAGAGAGATAATTATTACTTGAATTTAACTTGGAGTAATCAAAAGGATATGCTGCTCCTTTCTTCTCTCTAACACTATTCTTTTCGGTGCCGGTGAAATTTGACTCTTTCGACATCTTTACTCTTCAAGCGGTTAAACCTTCAAGAAAAGCCTGCTCTAATACCAATTGAAAGTTACCTAAAGGGTGGTGAATAGGCAATCTAAAAATTCTCAAATAAACTAGTTAGTTTAAACTTTCAGGGCCCAGACTATCCGGGCTTAGTCGGATATTCCGGGAACCGGATGAAAACTAAAACCATCTGAGTTCTGAATTATCTGGGTTTATCTAGTCACCAACAATCCTTGGGTGCTCGTGGATCGATGCCTAGCCGTGTAGGAGAGATTACCTCTAAGAGTAATAGATCCGTTGACGCGATTTAAAATCGTGTGCTCCAGATTATACCGAAGATCAAAACACACACAACCACCACACCTCCCAATAGGATGGACCAACAAGAACATGAGAAGTTTGGTAAAGAACTCTCAATCCAACTCACAAAGATCCAATCAAGATCAAGCACTAAGATGAGAGAAAAAAGTGTAAAAGGCAAGGCTGCTAGGTTTTAGAAAACGTGCCCTAATTATGGGAGAGGGGTGATATTTATACCCATTTCTCAAAACTGACCGTTAGGTTAAAAAATCACGCACTGTTCATCTGGATAATCCGGACTGAACCGGATGTTTCGGACTAAAATTTAAAGAAACAGAACAGTTGTTTTGAATAGTCCGGCTTTAACCGAATATTCCGAGCCACAAAATAAATCCAAACAGAAAGGGATTTTTAGACCATCCGGCATTGTCCGGATATTCTGGGCCGTAGAATAAAATCCAACAAAGAGCAAATTTCGAATCATCCAACTAAAGTCCGAATGCTCTGACTCACAAAATAAATTCAACAGAACAAAATTCTCGGATCATCCGGATAACTCTGAATGTTTCGGGCTTCAAAGAAAATTTAAACAGAAGGATGTTTTCGGATTATCCGGCTTGATTCGGATACTCCAACGTGTAAAAAGTAAATCAAAACGAAACGCTGTTTTTGGATAATCCGGATATGTCAGGATTATCCGGCTTTGCTGGAAAATCTAAATTTAACTCAGAAAAATTCCAAACAATTTTCAAAAAAAATTCATTGATCACTAAGTTTTGGAATACTATTCGACGCATCCCTCTTGATAGTACGACATACCTAGACTCAAGTTCATATGAAATATAATCATTTTGCACGTTTGAGCCTAAAATACACTAAAGAGGGCGATTTCTCCAAACTCGATTAAATTGTAAAACCACTTTGATTTAGAAATCTGGATTCATCTTAGCAACAAGGTTAGTAACATTTGATCGCTATTGTTATTAATACACCAAAATAAATTAGGAGTCTAGATACATCATGATGCACTTTCAACTCTGTACCGGTTTTTAAATCAACCTTGCAAATCATATTTTTAACACATACGATTCATTCATTTATAATCATGTAATGTAGTAAGAGTAAACGACAAATTTTGGTTACGGACAACCCACATCATAATACTAGTATGGGGTCGTCGTAATCATCATGGTTACAAGGTTAATAGGGTTCTCAACTTTTAAGGATAGGCTAGGTGCAACAATTTTAGGTTTAATTGACTTAATCACGAGGGCGATCGTCATTAGTTTAAAGTGTATGTGTGCGTGTGTCTTAAAAATACATTTATATAAAATTAAATTAACAATTATGGAAGCAAGTATGATCAAAGAGAGACTTGCCTTGATCCTGATAGTACTCGATGTCTTCAGTGTTGTACTATTGCAGGTATTCGGTGTCGGCAACTACAGTACAAATAAAATCACATAAATAAAAGCATACAAAAAGTTTTAGGAAAAACAGTTTTATTCTACTCTAAATTAAAGTTTAGAATTTTAGAAATTTGAACGGAGCTACTCTATAAAATAAATTTTATATGAATTTTTGAATTTTTAATTATTTTCTGAAATTGTGAAACCATAATGTGTTGTACTGTTCATGCGGGCCGGCCCATGGGAAAAATCCTGAAAATGGAAATGGACTGTTCACTCCTGGACCAGATTTGCTAGAAATTCTAGAAAATATAAAAGGTTACTGTGCTTAATTGGGCCGGCAGAACCAGCCCAGACTGAAACGCAGCAGCCCTGCAGTGCGCGCGGCCACGTG
>KE372802.1:978505-993268 GCA_000418225.1 Zizania latifolia | reverse complement strand
AAGATTGGACCGAACCAAGACAGTCGCAAAGCCATAATAAATCATAATACTAAAACAAATCAGGACATATTTCATCCAGATGAACGATACGTGACATAAATCAAATACATAAACTAAGATATCGAACTCAAACGATGAAGCCTCAAATTAATACATTTGATCTAAACCACGCATCTGATACATCATGATTGATACATAAACTAAGATGTCGGACCTAACCGATGAAGCCTTAGATCTATTACTCAATACATGTTTGGCGGAACTTACCTCTCGCCGGAGATCGGAGCGATGCAGCCCCGCGAGAGAGCAAGAACTCGCCGGTGGCAAGTTTTGGCGATGCGCCGAGAGTTTGTTTTGTTGATTGTTGTGATGCTCTAAACTAAGCCTAAATGTTACATATTTATAGTCCAGATGTCCTACATGGATACGACTACAACTGATTTATCTTTATCTCCGTAACAAGATCTATCTTCCCTTTATATCGGCTTCTTCGTATCCTTATCCGATCACACGTGCGTATTGTAGTTGGGCTTCATTGACCGTGCTTTGACTGGACTTGTTGATTTCCCTCAATTGTGCCGAAACTGCATTGGGCCTGGGCCTTACCAAATTTTGCCGTTAACACACTGGTATGTCGTAGAAACGAGAGACGCAACTCAGGGCTCCAAAAGAAAGGATGATGTATGCCATATACTGCCGTTGGTCTGTTGACATTAAAATCGGCAAGAAACAACCTAAACAAGGAAACTAACTCGAACAACAAGAGAAAAATCCTATGGCAATTCAAGGATTCGATCTAAAACCAACACAATGCAGCTAGTAGGCAAGAACAACTACTGAAAAGATAGAACTTGAAGAAATGCCCCCTTCCCTTTGGAACCCCCAAACCATCCAAACAGCAAAACGCAACACACTGACATCCAATCAAAACGAGGTGTTTTCAAGAACTGAACTAAATCCCAAGTTCACATCTTTCAGAGCATCCATGGGCGTGGCCTGCTGCTACAGGGGAAGCGGAAGCGGGGATGGAGGCAGGGGCGGGGGCGAGGGTGGGATCAGTGCCGGGTCGCAGGACCCCTCTAGGAGATCCTCGAAGGGCGTGAGCCCGATGCCGCGGGGGTAGTCAGAGAGGAAGGAGAAGAGGGAGACGTGCTCGAGCTGTAGTGAGAGCTCCCCAAACGGTGAGCTCCCCTCCTCCCTCTCCTTCCCCACGGGCGCTAGGAGCAGGAGCAGCGCGTGCGGCGGGGCTTAGGGGCGGCGTGCGCGGCTGGGCTCCAAGGGCAGCGCTTGGCGGGATCTCCACGGGGTGGCACTCAGTGGGATCTCCAGGGGCAGGTAGTGGCGGCGCTCGGCTGGGAGGGGCAGGTGGTGGCAGCGCTCGGATGAGCGGGGAAAATATTTGGTTGCTAGGATTTATAACCTAGGTTTTGAAATTTTAGTTCTACGCGCCTAAGTCCCGTGCCTAAAGCCAATTTTTTCAGCACGCGCGCTCATCATCCTTCGCCGACACTTTTCCATGCTATGCCGACAGACCAGCCACCACTAAAGCTATACCAACAGTTTATTTGTTGGAAAGATTAATGCCAACATATTTTTTGTTGGAGAAAGTTAATATTTCCGACAGATAATTCATTAGAAAATCATCACATAATTATCGATAGATCTTTTAACAATGATGTATTTGCTTTGCCCATAGATAACTGTGGTCAATAGTGTGTAATGGTATAGTGGCTACTGATTCTCATAATTTAGGTCTAGAAATTATATCATTTGTTTCAGCTTCAGATTTTAGAAATAGAAATAGTTGCAGCTGCTTGAAACTGAAACAAATATATTCTTAATACCATGTGTAAGATCAAAATACACTGACCACGGTAACCAGAGGAGGTGAATGGTTGTAGTACCCAAAATTGACACCTAAAAACAATAAAAAACTAATTCCCGACCAATCTGAAAAATCCCTGACTAGACTAAAATTCCTAAGGACTCAGGAAATTTCCCGAGGGCTTTCCTGAGGACTGAAAACAGCCTAACTAAGCAGCGGTAAAACATACGTAACTTTTGATCCGTAACTCGGATTGATCTAAAATTTTAACACGAGAAACTAGACTTCAATACAAAACTTTTCTTAGTGGTTTCACTCAATTCTGAATTACTAATCAAAAGTTATGATCCTCGAGAGTTGCAATAGCGTAAAAACAGAGCTGATCCAATCCAAAAATTAAAACCTTAATTATTCGAAAATACGAGGAATTAACCAATGAAACTTTTTAGATCTCTCTCTCAATATCCTAGCAAGGTTTTGGATGGAACAATTCGAATTAAATCGCAAGTAAAAGTGAAATCATAGAATAAGCTAAAACGATACAAATCGATGAACATTAAAAGAAAGAGCGCGATACCACACTTCTTGATACTTGAAGATGAATCTTTATTTCATAAGAGTGTTTATAATGTACATCCATAGCACCCCTCACCAAATTATGAACAAAGCCCTAGATGGAGAGCAAAAGGCTAAACCCTGTTTTTTTCGGTCTCTTCTTCGATACATTGTTTGCTCTTCCCTCTAGTCTATTTATAATCCCTAATGGCTGCCACCATGAGCCACGAAATTAACAACTTTTGGAATCCTAATCCAACTAGGAATCCATATCTCTTACAAATCCTTAAATCCTAACTCCTTCTGAATTTTCCTCTCTTTCCATATTCGTATACATCTTGCGTACGCCATAAGGAAACCTCTCTTTCCATATTCACACACATCCTGCGTACGTCATATAGAAACATCATTTTCACGTGCAGCATCCTCTAGCTCGAGCGTCTCGCGTGACATCCTCGATTATTCTGAACCTCAGCTCCTCCCCGAGCTTAGCTCTGATCCTGTCATCAACCACGACTCGCTCTCAAGCAATGCTTGCACATGAACAAACCAAGAAACCCTTTTCTCGAGCATAAGTTCTTTTTAATTTGACTCAACCAGTCTATTCAATCATAAACATGGTGAATTTATTGAATAAACAATTTAAGCATATGATCTGATTCGAACATAAAAAATCCGAGTCATCCAAAATCCCGAGGGTGGATTTCCCGGGTGCTAAAATCTCTCGAGGGTTGAAATTCCTCGAGGGTTAATTTGCCGTGTACCAAGTGTTGAGTGCTCGAGAAGAGTGCTCGACAACTCGACCAAAGTGCCTGACCACTCAAACCAATCAAAACTAATTTGTTCATCCCATATCAACATCAAATCAATTTATTCATCACATATCAATGATCATACACATGATCTCACACCATGTCATGTATGTTATTAAACAGCCAACTTTTAACTTGCAAGTTGTTGTTTGTCTATATATGATAAATATATGTGTTGTCTCCAAGACTTGCGAGCCAAATTAAAAGAAAAAGCTAGATCGAGCTTTTTACCAAGCTGGTCGAGCTGAGTGCATGCCAAATCTGATGTGCCACTTATATACCTCCAAATCCTATATATTGAATGAGTCACGTGTGTTAATTGACATATCACCGCTAACCGCTCACCACCAAGGCAGTCCTAATATTTCAATTAGAATGGTTTTCATAGCATTAATAAATAGTAGTTTCTATGACAATGTATTAAATGAGAAATGATGAGGAAACTAGCTCTTATATGATATCTAGTAGTTTCTATATAACATACAAAGCACATTACTAGATAAGTGGGCTTTTATCCACCCCTTTAGTACCCATTCTAATTCAAGCCGGTACTAAAAATTTATTACAACGGTCAAAAAACAGAGAGAAAGTCAAATGTAGGTAAAATCGATACTAATAAAAAGTTTTAGTACCGGGTTAGAAGACCGTCTGGTACTATACTTAGTAGTATCGGTCAGGTTCCCTAACCGATACTAAAAACTGACTCAAAAATTGATTGTAAAAGACAATGATTTCATCAAAAACCAATTTCTCCCCCTAAGTATTTCTCCCCCTTTAATAATGATTTCATCAAGTGAAGCAAAAGAGAGAAATTATTATGAGAACACAAATTTCTTGATTTGAGAGCTTTAAAGTGTACGTAAAGCAATCCACGTGACAGGGTTTGCAACATAGATGAAATAGAAAGATCAACCAGCTCACAATCAAGCCTAAAAGTCTCAAGATGAAACTAAGCTATAATTCTCAAGTTTAAATCAGCACTAAAATTGAATTATTTGAATGATTTATAATGTTGGCTTTAACTAGGATCAATCTAAGAGAAATGCCTCACACACAATTCAGCCATGTCCACAAAACCAAAACAATGCTCAGTGCTCTTAAAAGTGCAATTCATAGTCATTGAAAAATTCAGATTTGATATATACAACTTTTGTATGAAATTTTCACAAGTGTCTATCTCAGCACAGCGATCACTGTCCAGAGACAGATGATGCTACCTGAGCTTTGGTCACATGACCTATTGTGAGGTTCTTACACATACAAGCAGTCTTCATTTCAATAGTCTGGTCATTTATGATCATCTCTAAGTTCATATCAAAGTGCAATGATAAGTAGTCTCGTGAGACGACCTAGATAAAATATTTTTTTATGAATGCAGAATTTTCTGTGCTTTTACACACTTTTCTCTTCTTTATGTGCTTTTACACACTTTCTTTCTTTTTGGTATTTTTTCATTCACATTTCATTGTTTTGACTTTGCACGAGCCATAGTACTGTAGTACTAAAATTGAAAGCACTATCATGGTGAAATAAACGCAGTTAGAATATGTGTAAACATATTTAACTAAAACTAGCCACTAAATCAACACAACATATTTCTTTTTCTTTCACTTGAATATTTATGTGTCATGCGTCATATCCCTCAAAAGCTATGTCATAGGCTCATAAAAAGACTAAAAGACATGAGAGCAAGACTAGTAATCTATCAATTTTATAAGATATTGCTAGCAAGTACAAAGATTAACTGAAGGTAAAAAACAAAGCTCCATGTTTTTTTATTTTTCATTTTGAATATTAACGATGCACAAAGATAAACATGAATGCATTATGATACAAAGGAAAATCAAACTCCCCCTCAAAACAAACCCATTGGATGAACAACGCCCAACTCCCCTCGAAGAAAAACAAAGCGAGAAGAATCCAAAGGTTTAGTGAAAATGTCTGCCAATTGTAACTCAGTGTCAATAAAAAGAAGCACAACATCACCTTTCTTTACATGATCTCTAAGAAAATAATATCGAATATTAATATGCTTTGTTCTAGAATGTTGCACTGAGTTCTTAGTAATATTTATAGCACTTATGCTATCACAATAAAGTGGAACACGATCACAGTTAATCTCATAATCCTTGAGTATAGAAATAAGCTAAAGAACTTGTGAGCAACAACTAGCAGCAACAACATATTCAGATTCAGTAGTGGATTGTGCAACAGAAGATTATTTTCTAGATGACCAAGCAACAAGTGATGTTCCCAAGAAATGACATTACCACTAGTACTGCTTCTATCAATTCTACAACCTCCAAAACCAGCATCAGAAAAAGCTCTTAAACTAACACTTAAGGAGGTAGAGTACCATAAGCCAAATTCTTGAGTAAACTTGAGATACCTGAGTATACGCTTGACAGCTTGACGATGTGAAACTCGAGGAGAAGCTTGAAATCGAGCATACAAATAGACAGAAAATTGAATGTCTGGCCTCGATGCAGTGAGATATAAAAGTAAGACGATCATGCTGTGATATCCTTTTTGATCAACAGGCTCACTATCCTCATCAGGTTCTAAAGTGAAAGTAGTTCCCTTCAGTGTAGAAACTGGCTTGCAATTTTTCATGTCAAAACGCCGAAGAAGATCCTTGGTGTACTTACTCTGATAAACAAAAGTGTCTTCTTTCATTTGCTTAATTTATAGTCCCAAAAAGTACGTCAGCTCACCCACCATACTCTTCTCAAACTCTCTGCACATAGTCTCAGAAAATAATTATTTGTTCAGGAGGATGTTGGCATTGAATATGCAAAGGAGCAGAAACATCTTGAGAATTATCTTGTATAACATCTTCAAGGGACAGAGTGATCTCTTGTGGAACATTTGAAGTTACAGTCATCTCCTTGTGGTCGGTATTGCTCCTCATCTGCCTCTAAATGCTGATCGGACTGGACCTAGACATTAGTCTGACCACTAGCTATGTCGACGTCTTTATCATCACTTTCTTCAACAAAGATGTTTTAATCCTCCCTTGAATTTGTGTACATGTACCTGTAATATCAGGTCTATTACCAGTACTAGCCTCATCAAAAATAACTTCACAAGTTTCTATAATCTTGTTAATTTCTAGCACAAGTAAACGGTAGCCACGAGTATGAGCAAGGTAACCAAGAAAAATGTCATCTTGTCTTGAGATCTTGTTTCAAATTTATCCAAATTTCTAGATTTCAACACAAAACATTTGCACCCAAAAACTCTCAAGTGAGAAACAATAGGTCTATGGCCAAAACGAAGCTCATAATTTGAGCCGGTACTAAAAGTCCCCTGCAATGGTCAAAAAATGGAGAGAAAGTCAAGGGTAGGTAAAATCGGTACTAATATAGAGTTCTTGTACTAGGTTGGGAGACCGCCTGGTACTATACTTAGTAGTATCGGTCAGGTTCCCTAACCGGTACTAAAAACTTAGGCTTTAATACTAGGTGGGGAGACTAACTAGTACTAATAAATATGGCATCGGAGAGTCTCTTAACCTGGTAGTAAAACTCTTTATTACTGCCGAGTGCTTTCCCAATCCAGTACTATCATGATGAACAATATAAATTAGCTCCTTGCTAGCACCGCCAGGTAGCTTGTGATGCAAAGAGAGGAGGTTATAGCAGTTGGCGAAATTTTGATTCTTTTCGGTGATTTCGATTTTGCAGGTGCTTGAAGGTTAGTAGCTACATTCTTTACTGTAAGATCAACTTGGTGCTTGATTTGTGAAATGTGATACTTTGATTCCTGTAACTTGTGATGTGCTGGTAATCGAATAGAGTGGAACAGAGAGGAGGTTATAGTAACTGCTGAAATTTTAATTCCTTTCGGTGATCTCGAGCTTGCAGGTGCTTGAAGGTTAGTAGCTCCATTCTTTACTGTATGATTAACTTGGTGCTTGATTTGTGAAATATGATACATTATCTAGAAGAACGTACAGGTAGATTTGTGAAAATGTGATACTTTGATTCCTGCAGCTTGTGATGTACCGGTGATCGAACAGAGTGGAACAAAGAGGAGGTTTTAGCACCTGCTGAAATTTCAATTCTTTTCGGTAATCTTGAGCTTGTGGGTGCTTGAAGGTTAGTAGCTCCATTCTTTACTGTAAGATCAATTTGGTGCTTGATTTGTGAAATATCATACTTTGATTCATGTAGCCTTGTTAATTGATCTGGTTGTTTCTTAGGTGTTGTTCTTAAGAAATGCACATTATCTAGAAATATGGTGAAATTATTGGTCGATGATCTATTCTCTAGTTATGATTGCTTCTTTTTTGCTTGAGAGAT
Source organism: Zizania latifolia (assembly GCA_000418225.1). Lineage (NCBI taxonomy): Eukaryota > Viridiplantae > Streptophyta > Magnoliopsida > Poales > Poaceae > Zizania > Zizania latifolia. Next base: position 985,772 of record KE372802.1, on the reverse strand, counting down.
GCAAAAATTATGTTTTTGTGCATGCATCGCGCATGATGCATTGGAGTTATATAAATCTAAATGTTTGAGCTCTAATTTTTCTTAATGAAGATAATATGTACATTTGTTAATGACGGTAATATATACATTGGTTAAGAAGAACCATGGGATTATCTTTTTTTTGCATCAGAGATATGAGTTGAGAAATTCTGGTTGTAGGTGCTTCGGTTGATTCTGGTTGTAGGTGCTTCGGTTGATCATTACATTTAATTGGGCGGAAAATCTACTTTGATGTTGGTTAAATTTTCCTAATATGATTAAATTTAATTGAGCTATTATCTTGTTAATATTGATGAACCGACAGTGGATGTACGGCACTGACCGATGCTCCATAGAATTCAATCACGATGTACGTGATTTCTCGAAGCAGCCAAGACCTAAAATCCTCCATCGAGTTTCATATGTTGTCCGTGCATAGACTGTAAGAATCTAAGGGCATACTCCAAGACAAGTACCATTCACTTCCACTTACTCTCAAGGGGATTCATGCCTAATTATATTTATTGGACGAAGCACGGAGAAAATGGTGTTATACAGGAGATGACGATGAAGAACATGATGACGATAACATTCTAGGCTTCATCCAGTACGAATCCCTTGTAGATACCAATATTGCGAAAGACGATGACCTAGAATAGATGTTGCGTGATATAGAGGATGACTTTGATTGTGAAATGGACGTTAAAATGTTTGAACGTTTGTTAGAGGACCACTGGACATTGTTGTACCCAGATTGAAAAATGGGAATTTTTTTGAAATGGACATTGTTCAACAGTTACAGTAATCGAATGTCCCGATCACCTTCTCTCGAGACGACTAGTGGACCAATGTCCAAAAACTGGGCGATGACCGCTAGTTGTTGACCCAGTGATATTTAAAGTGCGCATGAGGTGAGTCCTAATCGACAAGGGGAGCGGATTGAACATCCTTTTCCGCCAGTCCCTCATCGACCTTGGCATATCAATCGACAGCCTTCGAAAAGAAGACAACTTTCCATTCTACGGTATTATACCCGAACAAGGCTCGGTACCTCTCGGCTCGATCACCTTGCCAGTTACATTTGGCTCTTAGGACAATTATAAGACCGAGCATATAAACTTCTAGGTTGCAGAATACAACATCCCGTTCCACGTCGTCCTTAGAAGGCCTTCCATAGCCAAATTCATGGCTGTTGGCACTATCCGTACCTGGTGCTCAAGATGCTGGGTCCTAGTGGAGTCATCACTGTGCGGGAAAACGTCAGCACTTTTCGTGCATGCGAGAAAGATAGTCTCACCCTGGTCGAGGCTGTTGAGCTATTGGCTCGTATGGAGAAAACCCTCAGGCAAGTTTGGGCGGATCCCCCAAAACCTCGAAGGTACCAGCTAAGACACCATCTTCCTCGGGGATCTCCACCACGCTCTTGAGCACCAAGAAGATTATCCTCATTCCGACCGGAGGAGATAGTCACCGACCCTGAGAGACTAGCACAAAGAGACGTCGCCTTCTTCACTGAGAGGAAAAACAGCACGCCCTTGACGACGAGGTCGACAACTGGCTCTAGGGCGAGTACTTCAGCGGATGTCACTAGCTTCTTTCGCTAGATCGAGCCTCTAACTTGGCCCCCAGATGTTAAGATAGGCAGCACGGAAGCACTAGGCGATAGGACATTGGTGAAAAGAATGACACTAGAAAAAAGCCTCAGGGATGGTATGGTACCATCCTGCACCATGCTAGGCCAGGGGTCACAGATCATGCAGTGAAGACAAAATGAGTTTATGTGAAGACGAACGTACCAAACAAGCCTGAAATCATGAACTTTTAACACCTAGGCCTACCAAGTTTATGGTCAAACCAATGCACCACAGATCCATGGAGCAGCAAGCAACATCAACAGTTACGACAACGATCTTTCCCTCATAGAGATCAGGAAGAGAAGATTTGATAGAAGGAAAAACAGAAGAAATATACAAGGATAAGAAGGAGCTCTATTGCGAAGACAAAGGGGACGCCACGGTTTAAATAGGGGTGCCACCTCAAGCTCTAGCCACGATCACCGCTGAGAGCGCCACTTCGGTTGTTGTGCGCTTTATGACGAGAGGGAAGGGACGATTTTGCCTCCATATTTGTACCCATGTTCTGCGCCTCACACGTGGCCCTGTCAGAGATAAGGCATCCTCCCGTCCTTTCGTCTGCCGCACATTGGTTGTGGGCAGAAGAAGGGATTATAAAATATCTTTTTGGGTGCATTGGCGGAGTCCACGACGTTTGGGTTTAGCTACGCCCGTGGGTCCCACACCTAGGGGCTCGTGCACTCGAGGACCCTCATGCCTAGGGGCTCACGCGCTCGAGGACCCTCATGCCTGGGGGCTCGCCCGATCAGGGATCTACGCGCCCGAGGGCTCAAATGCTCGAGGACTCATGAATCCTCGGACCCTGTCTTCTCGAGGTCCTGAGCGCTTGAGGACCCAAACGGTCAAAGATTCACATGCCTAAAGACTCGAGATCAACCATGCTAGAGACCACCATGGTCTCAGGACTTCAGCCATGGCCTCCTCCCAACAAGGCCTCAACACCAACGATCCCAGAAGATAAGCTCACCAACAAAGTTTCGAAGGGTTCCTAGAATGTTTTATCAGGAGATAAAGGTTCTAGAAGACTTTTTTTGCAGATTATTTTTGACCCTCGAGCCAAATGTTCTATTTAACTCGAGGCTTGAGGGCTACACTGTGTGGGTGCACAAACATGGTTCACCTCACATAAAAAGAGAGAATTGAAGCCTTTTTCAAAGACCATCAGAATTCAGCAGAAGTGTCAAGGTTCAGATGAAAGAAGAGCTCCTCCTAGCTTGTTTAGTCGAAGATTTTTAACCAAGCTAAGAAGAGCTTGGGGGTTGCTATTGGGGATGTGACCTTCGGGTACCCCATGATTGGGCTTATCAGTCTGGACCAGGAGCAGGTGAAGTCCAGCATTGTTGTCCGGTATGGTCCATGGAGAGGGGTTAGATCAACTCGGTAGGCAATCTTATATTTATACCAGAATTCTTATAATTAGGGATTTAGCGCCCGAGTTCGGTAGGCAATCTTAGATCAACTCGGGATAGAGTTCTGGATTATTGGGCTTCACCTCTTCAGTATATAAAGGGGGTAAGACACCACTGAGGGGCAGATCATCCAGTTATCTAGCATCATCATTTTTTTCTTGCTTTCGACGTCTTGAGCCTCTATAGTTTGATTGTGTCATATTGTAAGCTCCATCATCATATTATATACCAAAATACTAGACATAGGGTTGTTATTCTCCAGGAGACCCGAACCAGTATAAATTTTGGCTCTTGTGTTCTAGAGTCGACCATCAGGTTCGAAGGCACTGCGCTTCCCTTACACACATCTAATCACTACCTCGGGTACCCCCTTGGGTAGACTGCTCGGTGATTCATCGACAATGCATGTTGGGAACCATGGAAATTGCAGGTTTAAGGACTTTACATAAACACTACTGAGACCAACTGATGACACGCGGAATCTCAATAGTGTCTCATAGTGGGTCTATCCAACATATGTTCTCCTACACATGTCCATGTTATTGAGTTGGTATTTTCATACCCATGATCTATGAGACATGATCATCAATCAATACACATGCCGATCTCAGTCATATCTGTTCTATATATGACTTAAAACCGATCAGCGATCATTTAGAAATAGTCACATTATGAGTCTCATGAACAAGTCACATACTTGTTGATCCATAATGACAAACTATTTGAAGGAACAAATAACTTTATTTTATAAACATAGTATGTCACGTACAATATCTCAATGTTGTCTCTAGAGCATAATGCTAACAATCTCCTACTTGCACTAGAGTCAACCATGTACGTATTTAATACCCATAGATCTAGTGTGCATCTCATGCTTGGACTATAGGGGGGGACTTTATCAATGGATCTACAACATTTAGATCTGTTTGTACTTTGCATATCTTTACATCTCGCCTATCCACTATCGTGTGGATTAGATGATATTGTCGAAGTATGTGTTTGTATTTCTGGTGTGACCTAGGCTCCTTGGCTTGTGCGATAGCACCACTATTATCACAATAGAAGTGCTAGGAACGACACCGAGCTCAGAAAGAAATTTCTTGATCTAACAGCCTCCTTAGCAGCTTTTGAAGCAGCTATGTACTCGGTCTCTATTATAGAGTCAGCTACCATCTTTTCATTAAAACTCTTTCAGCTCACCGCTCCACCGTTAAGACAGAAAATGAATCCAGATTGCGATCTGTAATCATCCTTATCAGTTTGGAAGATTGCATCGGTGTAACCACTTACAACGAACTCTTCCTCACCTTCATAAACTAGGAACATATCTTTAGTCCTTCTCAAGTACTTTAAGATGTTCTTTATGGCTATCCAGTGACTCTCACCTATATCACATTGGTATCTGCTCGTTATGCTCAAAGCATAAGAGACATTTGGGCATATACATAACATGGCATACATAATGGATCCAATTGCCGAAGCATATGGAATCACATTCATCTTGTCTCATTCATCAGGTGTACTCAGACACTGAGTCTTCTAGAGACTTATGTCATGTGACACTGGTAAGAAACCTTTCTTGGAATCCTGTATGTTGAACCTCTTCAACACCTTGTTAATGTACATATCTTGGCATAATCTAATTATCCTCCTTGATCTATCTCTATAGATCTTGATACCTAGAATATATGCTGCTTCTCCTAAGTCCTTCATATAAGAACTATTTTTTAACGTAGACTTAACAGACTCCAGCATAGGTATATCATTTTTGATCAACAATATGTCATCCACATACAAGATTAGAAATATAAGTACGCTCCCACTAGCCTTTTTGTAAACATAAGGTTCTTCTTTATTTTTTATGAAACCAAACCCTTTGATCACATCATCAAAATGAATGTTCTAACTTCGAGATGCCTTCAATCCATAAATGGACTTCTGTAGTTTGCATACCTTTCTAGCTGATTGTGGATCGACAAAACTGGTCACTATGTCATGTACACATCCTCACTTAGATTTCCATTAAGGAAATCTGTTTCGACATCTATCTGCCATATTTCATAATTAAAATATGCAGCAATAGCTAGAATGATTCGAATAGACTTTAGCATTTCGACGGGCGAGAATGTTTCATCATAATCAATACCTTGAATCTGTTTGAAACTTTTGCCACCAATCACGCTTTATAGATGTGAATATTTTCATCTATGTCTATCTTCTTCTTGAAAACCCATTTACACTCAATGGTTTTTACACCATCGGGTGGATCATCCAAGTTCCAAACTTGATTGGTGTACATGGATTCAAGCTCAGATTTTATGGCTCCAAGCCATTTCTCAGAGTCTGATCCCACTATCGCTTCATCATAGGTCTTAGGCTCATCGTTGTCCAACAACAATATATCCCGTTCCTGAGTGGTTAAGAACATGAACCTCTCAGGTGCATGCCGTACCCTCTCTAACCTACGTGGTGCAACAGGTTCTTCAACACCTTGATTATCCTGTTGTGGTTCTATTAGAGTTGAAATATTTTTAGATGTTTCTCAAATTTCTTTGAGATGCACCGAGCTCCCACTAACCCTTCTCGAGAGAAACTATTTCCCCAAGAATACGCCATGTTGGGTGACAAACACTTTACTGAGGTTCGTGTTATAGAAACAGTATCATTTAGTTTCTCGATGATACCTGATAAAGAAGCACTTGTCGGATTTTAGAGAAAGCTTATCGGATTGTAAACGCTTTACATAAGTTCCACAACCCTAAATTTTAAGAAAAGATAGATTAGGACGACGTCCTGTCCATATCTCATATGGAGACTTTTTAACCAACTTTGATCGAACCCTATTTAGTGTGAAAGCGGCTGTTTCAAGAGCATATCCTCAGAAGGATAATAGAAGATCACATTGGCTCATCATTGATCGGACCATATCTAATAAGGTATGATTTCTCTGCTTGGAGATCCCATTCCACTGAGGTGTTTCGGGTGGAGTCAATTATGGAATGATTCTACAATCCTTTAGATGGTTACCAAACTCAAGGCTCAAGTATTCTTCTCCATAATCTGATCGTAGAAATTTGATTGTCTTTTCTAAATGATTCTGTACTTCATTCTGGAATTCTTTGAACTTTTCAAAGGATTCTGACTTATAAGTCATTAGATAGATATATCCATATCTACTAAAGTCATCGGTAAAAGCTATGAAGTATTGAAAACCACCTTTGGCTATTGAGCTTATTGGCCCACACACATCAGTATATATGAGTGCCAACAAGTCACTTGCCCTCTCACTCTGACCCATGAAAGGTGCCTTTGTTATCTTGCCAAGTAAACATGATTCACATGTCTCAAATGATTCAAAATTAAAAGAGTCAAGAAGACCATCTTTATGGAGCTTCTCCATGTGTCTTTTATTTATATGACCTAGGCGATAATGCCAAATAAATGTGGGATTCAAATTATTAAGACATTGCCTTTTCATATTAATGTTATAGATATGGGATTATTCAGGATTCAAAACGTATAATCCATTTTCCAATGGAATATAACAATAGAACATATCTCTAAGATAAACTGAACAACCATTGTTCATTGATCTAAAGTCATAACCTTCTACTTACAAACATGAAGTAGAAATTACGTTCTTAGATAGAGATGGAACACAATAACAATTATTTAATTCCAAAACTAATCCTGAAGATAGAGATAATGGCCTGGTGTCGACAACAACCGTATCAACTCTTGCTCCATTGCCCATGCAAAGATCCACTTTGCCTCTAATCAAACTTCTACTTCTTCTCAACCCCTGCAACGACTTGCAAATGTGATCCACTGATCCGGTATCAAATACCCAAGAATCAGTAGATAAAGTAGCAAGATTGATCTCTATAACATTTATACCTGAAGCGAAAGTCGTACTTTCCTTTTTCCTAAGATCCTCCAAGTACTTCTTGCAGTTCCTCTTCAAATGACCTGGCTCTTTACAGTAAAAGCATACTGCATCTTGAGCCACCCCTTTATTCTTCTTTTTGGTCTTAGAATTACTCGCGATCTCATCGGAAGTCAACTTCCTCTTGACTGCACATTTCTTGACACGGGGCTGTTTCTTGTCTTTCTGCAACATCATCAAGATAGATAGTTCCTTTGCAGTTTTTAGCATCCCATGCAGTTCCATTAAGGTTTTATCCATGCTATTCATATGATAGTTCA
>KE372802.1:947403-959034 GCA_000418225.1 Zizania latifolia | reverse complement strand
TACCATGACTCCTCAAGAGTAAAGATGTCGAAAGAGTCAAATTCCACCGGCACCGACAAAAATAGTGTTGAAGGGAAGAAAGGAGCTACAAATTCTTTTGATTACTCCAAACTTAATCTGAGTAATAATTATCTCTCTGTGCCAACTGGTCGTGCACCTTACTTTGACGGTACATACTATGTGGTATGGAGATATAAAATGAACTTGCACCTAATCTCAATGCATCTAAATATTTGGAAGATTGTCCGCATATGTGTAGATGTGGATGACTCAAATGTGGATGATCGTCAACTAACAGCCGATGAAGAACAAGCCATTCACCGTAATGCTCAAGCAGCGAGTGTTCTACTTGCCGCATTGAGTCCCGAGGAATTCAATAAAGTTGATGGACTTGAAGAAGCTAAAGAGATATGGGAAACTTTGCAAATTGCTCATAAAGGTACATCTTCAGTCAGAGAATCGAAGATTGAGCTTCTAAGAAAAGTTTGAAAGATTTGTCATGGAAGATAATGAGACTTCTCAAGAGATGTATCACCACTTCATAGTCCTTGTTAACAAAATTAAAGGTCTTGGAAGTGAAGAAATGACCGATCATATGGTGGTGAAGAGATTGCTCCAGGCTATAGCGTTAAGGAATCCTTCCTTGGTGACTCTAATCCGGGAGCGCAAAGAATTGATGTGCTAGGGAGAATAATAGCTCATGAATTGATGGAAGATGAAGCCAAGGAAGTTAAAGACATTGCCTAGTTTCAAAACAACAAGAGCAAGGATGTGTCTCTTGAAGCTAAAAATAAAGAAGAGTCAAGTGATGATGAAAGCAATGATGAGGAGCTCGTGTTATTTGTCAAAAAATTTAAAAAGTTCATGAAGAACGATGGCTTTGACAATTACAAGAAGAAGAATGATAAATCAAAGAAGAGAAAGTCAAAGAATGGATGTTATTAATGTGACAACCTTGATCACTTCATAGCCGATTGTCCTAAGAAGAAAGAGCAAGAAAGCAAAGAGAAGCACAAGTACAAGAAATGGAAGAAAGGTGGCCATGCTCACATTAGAGAGGAATAGAACTCTGACTCTGATTCTGAGTCAGAGTCGGACTCCGACTCTAACAAGAAGGGAGTCACCACCGTCGTCATCGCTAACATCATGGCTCCAAAGCCTTCGCTATTTGGCGATTCGAGCGACGATGATATGTCTCACTCAAGTGCTTCATGACAAAGAGCAAAAAGGAATACTCCTCCGGTGGATCTAGTTGGGTGATGGACAGTGGTTGTACCAATCACATGACTGAAGAAAAGAGTATGTTCATTTCATTTGAGCCAAATTAAGGTAATGGGAGTAGGTAAAATTTCTATTTCAAATGGTAACTCAATTTCTAATGTTTTACTAGTTGAGTCATTAAGTTATAATTTGCTCTCAATATCTCAATTATGTGAAATTGGTTGTAAATATCTTTTTACTAATGAGGGTATGACCGTTTTGAGATCTAGTGATAATTCTATAGCCTTTACGGGTAAGTTAAAGAAAAAGCTTTAATTAGTCAATTTTGAACTAGATAAAGTGAAACCTGAAACTTATTTGGTGGCTAAGACTAGCATGGATTGGTTATGGTATCACCGACTAGCTTATGTTGGGATGAGGAATCTGTCAAAGCTTCTTAAAGGGGAACACATTCTAGGACTAACAAATGTTGTGTTTGAGAAAGACAGGTTGTGTAGTGTATGTCAAGCCGGTAAACAAGTTGGAGCACCACACACCGCCAAGAACATTATAACAACAAAAAGGCCACTGGAGCTTCTACATATGGATCTCTTTTTGATGATTATTCTCGCTTCACTTGGGTATTCTTTTTGTATGATAAGAACGAGACACAAGGTGTGTTCATGAGCTTTGTAAGAAGAGCTCAAAATAAGTATGAAGTCAAGATCAAAAAAATAAGAAGTGATAACGGGAGTGAGTTTAAAAGCACTCAAGTTGAAGACTATCTTGATAAAGAAGACATTAAGCATGAGTTCTCCGCTCCTTATGATCCACCTCAAAATGAAGTGGTGGAAAGGAAGAATCGAACATTGATCGAGGCGGCGAGAACAGTGCTCAATGAATACAAGACTTCAGACATATTTTGGACAGAAGCAATCAACACTGTATGCCATGCAATCAACCGTCTCTATCTCCACAAGATACTCAAAAAGACATCATATTAGCTTCTAACCAGTAACAAACCAAGTGTTTCATATTTTAGAGTATTTGGGAGTAAGTGTTTTATTCTGAGTAAGCGACCAAGAAATTCTAAATTTGCCTCTAAGGTAGATGAAGTATTCTTAGTTGGTTATGAGTCGAATACGCATGCCTATCGTGTTTTTAACAAAACCTCTGGTATCGTTGAAATCACTAGGGATATGACATTTGATGAGACTAACGGCTCTCAAGTAGAGCAAGTTGATCCAAGTGATGCAGGTGAAGAAGAACCTCCATGTGAAGCAATCAAGAACATGACAATTGAAGACATTAGAACAAGGGAACAAGAACCTGTGGATCAACATCAACCACAAGTTGAAGAAAGTGAAACACAAGAAACTCAAGAGCAAGAAGTGGTGGACAAGGAACAAGAAGTTCAAGAAGAAGTTAACCAACAACCTGTACAACGTCAAAGAATTCATCAAGGCATCCAAAGAGACCATCCTGTATATAATATTCTTAGTGATCTACGAAGGGGTGTAACTACTCGTTCTTGTTTAGCAAATTTTTGTGAATGTTACTCTTTTGTGTCTTCTTTGGAACCTGTTAAGGTGAAAGAAGCACTTGAAGATACGGATTGGGTAATGGCCATGCAAGAAGAGCTCAACAACTTTAAAAGAAATGAAGTATGGACATTGGTGGAAAGGCCAAAGCAAAATATGATCGGCACTAAATGGGTCTTCCACAACAAGCAAGATGAGCATGTTATGGTCGTAAGGAACAAAGCTAGGTTGGTGGCTAAAGGCTTCACACAAATCGAATGTTTGGATTTTGGTGAGATGTATGCACCTGTTGCTAGGCTAGAATCAATTCGTATATTATTAGCCTTTGCTACTCATCATGATTTCAAACTTCATCAAATGGACGTGAAAATCGCCTTCTGAATGGACCAATCACTGAATTGGTGTATGTGGAGCAACCACTAGGCTTTAAAGATCCCAAGTATCTAAACCATGTATTTAAACTCCAAAAGGCGCTCTATGTGCTTAAGTAAGCACCTAGAGCATGGTATGAATGCCTTAGAGATTTTCTGCTTAAAAGGGGTTTTGAAATAGGCAAAGCCGATCCTACCCTCTTTACTAAGTATTTCAATAATGATTTCTTTATTTGTCAAATATATGTCGATGACATTATTTTTGGTTTTACTAACAATGATTTTTGTGAGGAGTTTAGTAGGATAATGACTAAGAGATTTGAGATGTCAATGATGGGAGATTTGAAGTTCTTTCTAGGATTTTAAATCAAGCAACTCAAAGAATACACCTTCATCAGTCAAACAAAGTACATTAAAGATATGCTCAACAAGCTTGACATGGAGAATGCTAAACCCGTCAAGACCCCTATGCAAACCAACAGGCATCTTGATTTAAATCAACAAGGAACCGATGTCGATCAAATGGTATACCGTTCTATGATTGGCTTCTTGTTATATTTATCTAAATCTAGGCCCGATATCATGCTTAGTGTTTGTATGTGCGCAAGATTTTAAGCTGCACCAAAAGAATGTTATTTGGTTGCTGTTAAAAGAATCTTAAGATATTTGGTTCATACTCCAAACCTATATTCGGACTCCGATTATGCCAGTTGCAAAGTGGATAGAAAAAGCACCTCTGGAACCTACCAATTCCTTAGAAGAACACTTATTTTATGGTTTTCCAAGAAACAAAATTATGTAGCTTTGTCCACAGCTGAAGCTGAATATATAGCAACTGATAGTTATTGTGCTCAACTCCTTTGGATGAAACAAACCTTAAAAGACTTTGGGCACAATGTCACCAAGATCTCTTTATTGTGTGACAATGAGAGTGCCATCAAAATAGCTAATAACCCAGTTCAACTCTCAAGAACCAAATACATTGACATTCGCCATCATTTCTTGAGAGATCATGAGATCAAGGGAAATATAGGCCTAACCCATGTGAGAACAGATAAATAGCTTGCCGATATATTCACCAAACCGTTAGATAAGCATCGGTTTTGTGAGTTAAGAAATGAACTAAATATCCTTGATTCTCGCAACATAGCTTGATACACTTGCATATAAATTTGCCCATGTTGGAAATGAAAAAGTAAATTAATTGCCTTATTCATATGAAATAGGCTACATTTTAACTAAATGCAAAATTATCATTTTCTTATTTATGATTCATATGAGCTATGCCATGTTTATTTATGTTTATTCATGCTTAACATATTGTGGTAAAATACTATTATTTAGCGCAAAAGTTCTTGGCATTTGTCTTCTTTGAATTCCTGTGAGTTGAGAAATCTAGAGGTTCCGGATCATCCAGCTAAACCCGGATGTTCTGGGCCTAGGACTTTTTAAAGTTTGTTTCTAGTGCACCCGGATTATCCGATTAACCCCGGATACTCCAGTTCGCCTAGAAATCCAGATACTCCAGATAACCCCGGAGTGTCCGAGTCGAGCTTTATGAAAGGAGACCCGAACCCTCTGGCCTTCTCTCTCACTCCAACTCTCGATTTCTCCAGTGATTTTCTTCGAAATCTATCCGTGGGAGTCGTGGGATCCATTGAGGGGGAGCCTCGGATCATTTCAGGAGTGCCGATTGTCCTCTCTTCGCCTCTTAGTTTGTCTTTGAGGTATCCCCTGTTCTTGCCCAAGGTCGGCAATTTTTCCTCTAGTCTTTGGGTATTTCTTGAATCTTTTAGGCTAGAATAGGTCCTAGAGATGTTGTGATGTTCCCTAGCCATATTGTTGAGATCAATCGGTTTCGATTTTGCGAAACCCGGATGATCTGGTCCTATCCGGATAGTTCGGGTCTCGGAGGCTCCGGTTAAGTTTGGAGGTTCCGGGTTAGGTTACATTCAAAAAGTTTTCATTCCTTGATTCATTCCTTGATTCAACTTTTGATCCTTTGCTGATTTGTAGCAGTTGTTGCCATATCTGATGAAAGGCACAAGAAGGCCAAGCACAACCCTAGGAACTCCTCCAGTGATGACAGTGACGCTGGAGGGTCTCCTCTAGGTCCCAGTGCCGAGCCGGCTTCTCGAGGTCGTTTCAAGCAGCTAGCTTCCAGAGCATGTTGTTTCCTAGATATTGTCATCCAAGTGCCTGCCGCCTCATCAGTGCGGCCTCCTCCTCCACCTCAAGGCAAAGGCAAAGGGAAGTAGCCTGCCACCGGACAATCAAGCCGTAGTGATGATTTGCTTCAGCTTGCCCAAAGAAAAGTCCAAGAACCCACTATGGTTGGCGGGGTCACTCCAAGATCCGAAGTCAACTATATGAGGCGGACTCTTGAGGCGGGGAAGGGGAGAAATGTGGATCCTTGGGATTATGCATGGGACACTTCAGACTACCGGTTCCACTCAGGATTCTAGCAAGACTATTATAAAAGTGCCATGCTACCCAAGAAGCATCCGGTGGTTGAGATGCAGTGGATCAACTGGACTTCAATGAAGAAGAAGAAAAATTCTGTATTCAATCAAGTGATCTGTATCTGTTAGGCCAAGAATCTCTATGGCTTTATGGAGACCAAGCAGAACTGGTGTGAAGAAGCTATCTGCAAGTTTTATTCGACTCTATTCTAGACAGTGGACAACGATAAGCCATCGTTTCATTGGAGGCTGGAGGGAATCGAGTATGAGGTTACACTCAGTGACTTAGCTGCTATTCTTTGGATTAGATGCAAATGACCTTGCAGCTTTTCAGTTGGATCTAGAACCCGTGCTTGGAGCTGATGCAGTGTCATTTCTGTATGAGTTGGGTTCGTTTGTTGGAGGTAAGACAGAGGTTATCTCCCTAGTTTTCTCAGTGCTGAACAACCTATTCAGGAAGACCTGCTGTCGGTCATGAGGGAGGACCGTGGAGTGTTCAGCGTCTCTCGCTTCCTTTGGAGTAAGATCTGGACCACTTCCGTCTCTCCCACCAAGAGTGCGTGTATGCTCTGTACATCTAGCTGGTGATCGACCAGGTCATCCGCCGAAAGATGGTACATGAGGTAGAGCATCGTGGTACACTCCTTAGGCAGTGGCTTCCAAAGCGCCTTTAGGGCAGTCCTCCTCAGCAGCTCCACCTCCTCCATACCGCAGCCTAGCTCCTCTGGGTCACAGATCAAGAGGATTCTGTCGACTATCTTTACGATGTGCCAGAACAGCAATCGGCGGTAGGTCAAGGAGATTGAGAGGCAGAATAAGACGATCAATCTGCTGCTTTAGCAATCAGGCCAGCCTCCTATGGAGGCTTTGTATGATTTTGATGATGAGAACGACCCCAACGTCTTCGCTGACTGCACCGACCCTTATGCCCACTTCTTTGGATCCGGAGCAGAGTCGTCCTAGCAGCAGCAGCAGCAACCCCCACAGCAGTCATCGTCATCGTCTAAAGAAGATGATGGTGGGATTGAGGACGACTCCGAGTGAGCTGTTTGCTGCATTCTCTCTTTTTGGTGTCTTTGATGCCAAAGGGGGAGAAAATGTCAAAGAAGTTAATGTCATTGCTTAGTTTTAGAAATTTCTCGCTTTGATTCCACTTTTGTATCCATGTAAAGAACAATTGGGCTATAATATTGTTTTACTCTTCTGTGTGCCATGGATGATGGGCTATAATGAATGATTAGTATGTTTAATTATCTTAATTTCACGTTTAAGTCCTAAATGCAATTTATGTCATGTTTACTATTTTTGAAGATGCATGCATTTAGGGGGAGCTTCAATGCTTATTTTCATCTTTTTGCAATTTGGTTTCACTTCTTTGATCTTATTGTCATCAATCACTAAAAAGGGAGAGATTGAAAGTGCATCTTGATGCATCTAGGCCCCTAATTTATTTTGGTTATTAATGACAATGGCGATCAAATGCTACTAACAATGTTGCTAAGATGAATGCAGATATTGAAAAATAAAGTGGCATTGCAGCTCAACCAATTTTGGTGAAATCGCTTTCTTTCGTACTACTTAGGCTCAAAATGTGCAAATTGTGTATATTTTATTTTTCTTGAGTCTAGGAGTGCCGTACTATTAAGAGGGATGCGTTGATTAATGATCTAAAGCTAAGTGCTCAAAGCAAAATCTTCTTTAAAAAGTTTTGGAATTTTTCAAAGTTGGATTTTGGCTTTCCAGCAAAGCTGGATAATCCAGACATGTCCAGAGTATCTGAAAATTGTGTTTTTTTGGATTTATTTAACACGTCGGAGTATCCGGACTATACCTGGATAATCCAAAGATTGTGCTCTGTTCGATTTATTTTGCAAGTCGAACTATCCAGATTTAAGTCGGATTATCTGAAAATATGGTTCTGTTTTGATTTGCTTTGAACCCTGGAACATCTGGAGTTATTTGGATGATCCAAGAATATGATTCTGTTGAATTTTATTTTGTGAGTCAGAATATCTGGATTTTGGCTGGATGATCCGAAAATTACTCTCTGTTGGATTTTATTCCGTGGCCTAGAGAATTCGGACTTGGTCGGATGATCCAAAAACAAACAAATTTCTGGTTGAATTTATTTTTCGCCCGGAATATCCGGATTCAAGTTGGACTATCCGAAACTTCGGTTCCATTTTTAATTTTTATTAGTTCGGATCATCCGGTTAAGCCCGGACCATCCGGATGAACAGTGTGTGATTTTTGACCTAACGGCCTGATTTGGGACAGGGGTATAAATACCTTTCCTCTCCCATAATTAGGGCATGTGATTCCAAACCCTAGTAGCCCTGCCATATTTTCTCTCTTTCTCTCTAGTGCTTGATTCTTGATTGGATCTTGAGAGTTGATTGAGAGTTCTCCACAAACTCCTCGTGTTCTCGGTTGATCCATCCTTTGGGAGTTGTTGTGGCGTGTGTATCGTGTTATTCGTGGTTTTCTTGAGGACACATCTTAGATCACGTCAATGGATTCATTACTCTTGGAGGCAACCCCTCCTAGATGGCTAGGCGTCGATCCGCCGGCACCCAAGAGATTGTGGGTGACATGACAAGTTTGTACTCGGCCTTGCCTCTGCTTCAAAGAGGTAACATAGTGAAAATTCAAGGCTTGCAGTGGTGAGCGCTTGGTTAGAATTAGGGTTGAAAGAGACCTGACCCTTTGGGGTTTCCTCAACGGAGACGTAGGATCGTTGGATCCAAACTTCGGTGAAAAATCATTTGTGTTCATCCTTGCATTTGCTAGTTATGTTTAGTGTTGATCTACCTGTTCACTAGCAATTATAAGTTTCATTGATTTCATGCTTTCAAAATTCATTAGTTAGATCGTATTCCGCAATAATTACTGTTTCAGATCTGTTGTGCCCGGATCATCCTGTTGTGCCCGGATCATCCTGTTTTACCCAGATAATCCAGACCATCGGAGGTTTTACATTTCATCTGTCTTCTGAAGTATCCGACTAAGTCCGGATAGTCTGGGCCCTAGAAGTTGAAACTAACTTGTTTAGTTGAGATTTTTTAGATTGCCTATTCACCCCCCCTCTAGGCAACTTTCAAGCTCACATCAATGCAATTATTAGTGTGCTTCTCGTAAGCATGCCGTGTAGCCACAGTAGCATTATCAAGCAAGTCATCAGGGTAGGGACTTTCAAGAACATACTCTTTTTTTGTTTGAGAACAATTCTCAAATTAACAAAAGATTCTCCCACTATGTTTTTAGAATCCAAAACCTTCCTCTCGGTTACATAGTGGGTCAGCATCCTTATTTCACTAATCTCTAATGAGCTTCGGCATCACTGCTAGAAATTAATGACATACGGTAAGCAACACCATGCTAATCATATCTCCATATGACTCCTGTTTGTTGGGTTACATCACCATGCTCCGGCCCAACCTAATACCCTAAGGTCCAAAACTGTTTTGATAACTTTATTAAGCAAACCAAAAGCTTTGGCACATAGATGTCCAATATCTATCCTAACTTGCAATGGTAATCGCTGGCACTCTGCTTTAGCAGACCCACCAAACGATGAAAATTACCGTGTTAGGTGCAGCAATTGAAAAGGCATCGAAAACTTAATTTTTCCGAGGGATTCTATCCTATCATGACAACATATCAAACATGATATAGCATGAAAATATGATAGAAGATATCACAGATAAATATATTCAATTGTGAAGTAGTATGGCCCAATCCAATGGTGATCTCCATCTCCATCAGTGATGTAGATGATCTCCATCCTCCACATCATTTCTTTGGGCCATCATGCTTGATATCCTGCAATCTTATATCTAGACTACTACTATAATAGCTAGAAAATGAAGATTACAAATATTAATTCAAGCACCTGACACGTAGGTCAGCAAATACAGTAGAGTTAGCTTAACCATAAGCTAAAATTCATGGCATGCAAGCCATGCATAAGAGTTACATGCATCGCATACATCTCTTACAATTTATATAGGGCCATACCATTCACATCATTCTATACAAAAACAAGTTAGACGTAGAATCATATTCTAGCTAACGATGTGAATTTGGACTCTATACAAGACGCGACTCTATACAAGGCGCACACACACGACGGTCTTGCTAGCCGGTTAGCAGGCGAGGGGTCGAGGGGAAGGACACCCCCTCATGGGTTGCAGGGCAGTGCTTTATCCACCAGCGAAAATCACAGATCTAATCTTTGAAGTTGCTTTAGAAAAACTATTCGGGACAAACAATTTACCCCGATCTGAGACCTCTTGAGAACTGGTTTTTTCTTAGCCGATGGGGTTGGCAAGGTGGTCAGGCGATGCGCTTGAGAGCCAGAGATATTGGTCGAGAAGACCAGGCGGGACACGCTCGAGATGGCCGGATCGGTAACCTACAAGGATTATGATATGTGTTTGCATCCTATGCAACAACATATAGCGATTTGAGTGTTACGACCCAATCTACAACTACCCTGTATATCGATTGATCTCATCAACCCATTCTTCCAATCAATTCATCACATGAACTGATCGATCTAGACTGCAATAGATCTAATCTACTACAACCGCATATCTACTATATGCACTGATCTAGATCACAATCTACGCAAGATAGCACTGATACCACTATTGAGAAACACAAAGGCTACGCTAGCCAAAAACAAAATTTTTCTACCACGCACACCAAGATATCTTGCTAAGAGAGGGACCATAGATCGTTACCTCAGGCACATAGTGCAGCAGAAGGAGAGTTGGAGTAGCGAGCCGATCTAACTCGAGCTTGCTGATCCAACTTAGGTGTGCCGATGTGGTTGGAACGTAGATCGATGTTCTCGAGAAGCTGATCAATGTCCTCAAGAACTCCCAACCAACGTCCTCGGGAACTCCCGAGGACTTCTCCCAATAATTCCTTCTTCAAGTCGATGACAGTCCTTGAGAAGTAGCCGATGATGCCACCGATCCGATCAGCAGTGTCGATGAGTGCAACAGTAAAGTGACACCTCTACTGCTATCCACACATCAAAGGGTGGAACGCTGGCCGATGGTGTACTAGCACCTGGGCGGTCGGTGAGATGGTTGGGCTCGAGATGTGGTGACTAGGGTTTGCTCTTGGAGGCTAACAACTTAACACGAGGAACGTATCAACATGCATGACTAAAAGCTAAGCTTCCCTATGCCCTACACCCTCATATATATATACGTCCTAGCTTGGGCCCTCCCGAGCCCAATCAGGACTCTACTCGAATCCCTATCCAATCTGTTCAGATCTCCATCCAAACCGTTTGGATCTCTATCCATATTGAGCCTAATTTGAATCCTATTCGAATCCAATGTTCCAACTCGTTAAGTGTGTGACCCTGTAGGTTCACGCATAGCTTAGTTAACATATGAAAACTCTTTTCCATACTCCTTTAACAGCGGCCTCTAGCAAAGCATATTAACCCAAGTTTACGTAAAGATCATATCAACAAAAGGTGAGATTTATGCCATCCTATCAATAGCTCGATCCTCTCTTGATCTTTGTATTAGATTATAAACTATTGCCAGGTGTATGACCCTGGGGTACTTCCCTAGAGCATTTATGATGATCAGACGGAGCATGGGGTCAGGAAGACGAAGCATTAAAGACGACTTGGAGGGGGTCAGACCAGCGTGCATCCCAGAAGCGATCAGCCAAAGGAAAGAGTCCCGAGTCCAGCACTCGGGAGAGCACCCCGATCGCTAGGACTTGGGAGGACACCCCGATCGCTAGGACTAGGGTTATTATCCTCTGGGAGACTCGAACCTGTCTAAAACTTTCTGTCTCACATTCTTAGAGGCAACCATCGAATTCCAAATACAGAGATCCCCATACACCTAACCAAAACACCTCTGTGGGTAACCCTATTGAGGACTATCGTACGGTTCAGCGATAATTGGCATGTCAAGTAGGGGATTGTCTATGAACTTTCATTCGGATTCAATGGCCATTGTTTACAAGGTCAACACGTAGGTTCCCGTTGGCTCTGTCATCACCATCGAGAGTCTAACTTTT
>KE372802.1:900642-917790 GCA_000418225.1 Zizania latifolia | reverse complement strand
GGTCGAGTCATCTCCTCCTCTTCTCCTTCATCCTCATCGTCCAATCTTCATCACCCGGTTGACATGCACTCATCACCTCATGGTTCATACCATGACTCCTCACCTGGCAGAAGATTAGGACTCTATATGACCTGCAATAACTATGGCAAAAAGAAGATGAGTCACTTTGGAACTTCATCCAGAGGTTCTCAGAAAAGAGGACCACCATTGTAGACGTCGAGGAGCGTGATATTATTAACTATTTCATCGACGCCACACACCACACTTTCGAGGTGCATGGGGCCCTCGTGACAAAGAATCTGAAGACTGTAGTACGGATGATCTCTATTGCAGAAAGCTACGCCGACAGTGATGATGCTCGAAGAGAAAAGATAGAGCGCTCATGCCGTGAGAGCCGGTCTCTGTCACGCCCGAAAATTGGCAACCAATTTCTAGGACACTTCATGTATGAAATTCTTGTCTAGGAATCAGATGCAGGACAGATGCAGGAACATCTTTAGCAAACTTTCTGACATCTTGAGCCATTGGGAAGGAGACGATGCTTGGGGCTTCACAGTTATGTTAACACTTGAACGGTTGGCTCCAACTTGACCAGGTTCTGAACTTGGCGACCTCGGCTTTATATGCTTCCATTCCTTTCTCTCACTTCGGGATTCTCTTGGATCACCTTCAATTGACTGGTAGTTTTCTTTCGAAACTCAGCATCGGTGGCATGCAAAACTTCTTGTCTCTTCAACAGGGTAACCACTAAGGTTCAGGTCTATGATGTTTTGAAGGGACGAGGGAGAGAGGTGAATATTTTTTTTCAACACAGAGTAGGTAAGGGGAGGAAGACAGAGATAAGAGGATAATTTTTTTTCAAAAATAAGTCCTTAAAGGTTTGACCATTTGGTTTATCCTACAGTCAAGATGGCTCTGATACCAACTTGTCATGCCCAAAAATTGGCAACCAATTTTCAAGACACTTCATATATTAAATCCCTGTCCAGGAATCAGCCAGGGTACACAAAGTGACAATTTAATATACAGATCCATCTCGAACGAATAAACGTTAGAAACTTACATAAGAGGTACTTAGTCCTCACACAGCAGAAGAACAGCAGCAGAACGATGGACTAGCATAGCTTCAGCTCCAACTCCATACGCAACTTAACTGGGGTATAAGCATTGGTCCTCCAACACTTAAGAACTTCTTTCTAGAGAAAGGGTGCATAAAGCAAGGCTGAGTACCACCCCCCGCACTCAACAAGTCACACACGAAATGCATGTGACGCAAGAGAATTTCAAAGGAAGGCATAATAGAGCTCTTTTTGCATAAAAACAGCATTAAAGAGAGACATAATTTAAAGAGTAATGCTAATTAAGTTGAAACCTTAAAAACAATATTATGCAATCACTGAATAACTTTTACCCATAGTCATCAGGCCCAAAAAAACCAACCAATCCACTCTAACCAGAGCTATCCAGGTTAAACAGAAAGTAAAACAGATTAATTAAGTAACAGTGGGACTAATCATGGGTGACCCTGCATTGCCGCTCTTAACTGTGGGCATGGCTATTCGAATAGTTTTACTCTAGTAAGAGGTGCACAACTTTATCCACAAGACACAGCCCTACAACATGTCACCATGCGCCACAATACCACAACAGTACCTTGGAAAAGAACTATGATATGACCATCCAGCTAGATCCTCCAAGCTTCACACCCCAGGAATCATCTACCCGATATACCCCTAGCGCTCCCATCCGAATAGCAAAGACTTACCCAGTGCAGAACTACTAGCCTTGTCGATGCTTCACCTAGGATATCTTGGCTTCAGGTCATACCATTTCCCATGATGGCTTGTGGCAAGTGCGAGTTTATAGTGCAAAAGTGGCCCATGAACCGGTCATTAAAGTGTCATGAGTACGACTAGCAGAATCATGAATCGTGTACTCACAACCCACCTTAATCAAAATTTAGTAACATTTAATCCATGAACCAGTTCAATATTCAACTAGTAATCATAAGACAACATTATCATGTAAGTGGTATTAATCAGCATGATTATGTGATACAAGTTTCTAAACAGGGCTAAGCAATCCTAAGCATCCAGATAAATCATAGTAAAGTTTCATACTGACCAAGTTAAATAGTCCCTAGGTGAACAAGGAATAGGTATATAACAACAGGAGGCAATACAAGCAGGTTTAAATCCCAATCTTAGTGTCATTCTAAAATAAGGTGCAATTTTGAATGAAAGCAGAGATTTAAATCATAGGTTCAACATGATCAAGGTTAGAACATGTGTGACTTACCTTGCACACTCGCTTAACCTCACGAAGCTTGAACGAAGACTCCTGGATCCTTCACGATGACGTAATCTACACAAGTGCGCAAAACGAGACAAAACACTAAGAAAACTGAATAAATAGTACAATAAAATAACATTACATGGTTGTGTATTAATTAAGAAGAATTATGAAACTTGAATGGATGGAAATGGAATTAGGATGAAAGAGATATGAATTTTAGAAATTTAATTCTACTCACATGAAATGATAAAACTTCTGAAGAAAAGGAATGAAATATTCAAGGGAATATTTCATGGTCTAGATCTAAAGAAATGATTCAAAGGAGACAAGAACAAGATGATGATTGATTTGACGAGAAGGGAACAAGGCTAACCAAGCGGTTGAATTCCACTAAATTATGATTATGCTGAACAGAAAGAAAGAACAGAGTTCGATCGATTTACGACAATCGTTGAACAGCTTGGATTGCAAAGGTGGAATGATCGAGGGGATTCTCGACCCAAGGACAAGCTTAGGTTGAACATGAGTGAACAATAACATCATAGGTATGAGCATGAACAATTGACTCAACCGGCACTGAACGAAAAGAAACAAAAGGATGGTCAGTTGAGGGTACATGAATAAAGGAAATAACCTCGGGATTATTCCTTTGGATTAAATGAAACGGTCGATATACGATCGCATTAGGTTACGATCACCTAATGAACACATCCATTTAGATAGAATGGAACGGAACAATTTAACTTGAGTTGAGCCAAGGATAGGTCGACTCAAGTCATGATCGGCAAACGATACTTTCATTCGACCAACGAATGGAAGATTACCGAACACGATGAACTACTGGAACCAAAAGGGATTAATGGATCAATATGATTTGACAATAAGCAACAAGGAATAGTGACCAAAGGACCGACGTTCAACGATAACCATCGGTGGACGTCACTATCCAATTATCGAACATCAAGTGATCCAAGGCTAATAGATTAGATTCGTAAAAAGAAATGAAGTGGCATTCAACCAGGATGAATGCCGATGAACGGGAAATTTTGGTTCAACGAAAAGAATGGCGATGAACGGTGATTCACGGCAATTATGGCCTCCAGTACGGAACACGATGGAACAAAGGAAACACCACGTGTTCTAGGATTAGGAGGTTTTATCTTCAAGGTTGGTTAGATGGAAAACAAAGGAACGATACGAATCGAACCCGACGAACAATGATCGTCGCCATGGCCAAAGATGTCGACGACTGGCGACAGCCCATCATCGAGCACATCTTGAAAGGTTCAACTCCAGAAGACAAAGCCACGGCCGAACGCCTGACACGTCAAAGCAAGCAATACATAGTCATCGGGAATAAACTATACAAGCATGCAGTCTCAACAAAGGTACTTCAGAAGTGCATCCTCCCAAGCGAAGACCTCAAGATCCTTAATGAAGTTCATGCAGGTGCATGTGGCAATCATGATAGCGCTAGAACGCTGGTTGGAAAGGTCTTCCAATCAGGCTTTTATTCACCAACAACCAACAATGACGCCAAAGAACTAGTTAAAAGGTGCATCGGGTGCTAGTTCTTCGTTAAGCAAAGTCACCTACCAGCTCAAGCTCTTCAAACGATCACGCCAACTTAGCCCTTCACCTGCTGGGGGCTCGACATGGTTGGCCCCTTCTAGAAGGCTCCCCAAGGGATTGATCGGCTAATGGTGGCTATCGACAAATTCACCAAGTAGATAGAAGTGATGCCACTAAAAAACTGCATAGCCAAAAAGCAGCACAATTTATCAAAGGAATCACATACCGGTTCGGCATCCCAAACCAAATAATAACCGATATCAAGACTCAGTTCACAGCGAATGATTTTTGGGATTTTTGTGAAGAAAGACTGATCGAGGTCAAATACGCGTCAGTTGTGCATCCTCGAGCCAACGGGCAATGTGAGCGCGCCAACGGGATGATCCTTCAAGGCCTAAAAGCTCGAATCTTTAACCCTTTAAAAAAGTACATCAGGAGGTGGCTCCGGGAACTCCCCACGGTACTCTGGGGCACCACACATAGCCATATAGGGGCACAGACAGACACCTTTTTTTCTCATATACGGCTGTGAGGCGATCATCTCGAGTGACATACTACATAAATCACCTTGAGTCTAGTGCTACGACGAGTGAACAATAGAACAAACCAAGGCTAAAGATATCGACTCTACTGAGGAAGCCCGTATAGCAGCTGTGGTACAAGCGGATCAGTACCAACAGACCCTTCAGCGATATCATGATGCAATGTGCAAAGTAGAAGCTTCAAGGTCAGTGACTTAGTGCTTCGTCGGGTACAATCAACCGTCAGGATGCACAAATTATCTGCCCCCTGGGAAGGACATTTTATCATCGCCGAAGTAACAAGACCAGGGTCATACAAACTAATGCGAGAAGACAGACAAGCGATACCAAACTCTTGGAATATCGAGCACCTTCGTCGATTTTATGTCTAACAATATTTTATAAAATAACCTTTTGTCAATAAAATATGTTCAGGCACTCGTCGACCCCATGGCATTGTTCCTTCAATGACCTCACCAACTACTTCCACCCCCAGACATACAACTGGGTTAGGAAGGGGTCAGCCTTAGGGTTGCACACCCACAGTCGATCGTTTTTTCTCGCCGACCTCGCCGACTACTTCCCCTCAGACATGCAACTGGACCAGGAAGGGGTTAGCCTTAGGGACACCCACAGTCAAGCATTTTTTCTCACCGACCTATGCCGGTTACATCCCCCTCCATGTTGGGTGCCAGATGGCCACCGTGCATGTAACCGGACCTAGGAGAGGGTCGACTCTTTAGTCGTACACCCGCAACCGTGCATCTTCAAAGAACTCGTCGACCTATGCTGGCTACATCCCCTCCGTGTTGGGCGCCAAATGACCACCGTGCATGCAACCGGACCTAGGAGAGGGTCGACTCTTTAGTCGTACATCCATAACCACGTATCTTCGAAGAACTCGCTGACCTATGTAGACTACATTCCCCTTCGAGTTGGAAGCCACATGGTCGCCGTGTATACAACTGGACATAGGAGAGGGTCGGCTACTTAGCCATACACCCATAGTCTTGCATCTTCATTGACTTCACCAAAATCCACCGTGTGGGTGATATCACACAATGCACGGTACAAGCTGTGTAAGGCAAATTAAAGCATCTTTATTCCTCAAGACTAATTTTTTATAGGGATTGTATTACTTCAAAGAAGGAGACACAACACTCCTACGATGACTACACCACTTCAAAGAAGGGGATACAGCCTCCTTCGATTAACAAGAAGAAAAAGGCATACAGACGGCCAGAGATAGTATTCTGCAAAGCAAACATGGCGGCTACGGATGATGAGGTTCTCACAGCAGCTTCACGTGATGCTACATTAGCCTATCATGATCGTCATGAGTACCAAGGATCCTAGGGGCTACTACTACGGCAACAGGGACTCCGCACGACTCTGGTTTTGATCGAGGGAGATAGTCGCCTACTTTGAGAGACCAGCACAAAGGGACACCGCCTTCTTCACTGAGAGGAAAAAATGCTCAACCCCGATGGCGGGGTCAAAAGTTGCCTCTAGGGTGCTTGTGTCGGTGGACGTCTCCAGCTCCTCTCACCAGATCAAGCCTCTACCTTGGCACCCGGACGTTAAGACAGGCAACACAAGAGCGCTAGACGATAGAACATTAGTGAAAAGAGCTATAACGGGAAAAAGTCTCAGGGATAGCATGACATCATCCTGCACCAAACCAAGATGGAGGTCACAGACCAAGTAGCGAAGACAAAATAGATTTATATAAAGAAAAACACACCAAACGAAACTGAAGTCATGAGCTCTCGATGCCTAGGCCCACCAAGTTCATGACCGATCCAGCACACCACAGATTCATGAAACAACAAGCAACATTAACAACGATCTTTCTCTTACAGAAGTTAGGAAAAGAAGCTCTGGTAGAAGGCAAGGCAGAAGAAGTGTGTAAGGATGAAGAGGAGCTTTGTTGCGAAGGCAAAAGGGATGCCTCAGTTTAAATAGGGGCGTCGCCTCAAGCACCTATCACCGTCACCGCGGAGAGCGTCACTTCGGTTGCCATGCGCTTTATGGTGAGAGGGACGGGACGGCTCCACCTCCTTATCTACACCCACACTCTATGCCTTGCGCGTGGCTCTATCAGAAATAAAGCTTCCCCGTCCCTTTGTCTATCATGCATTGATTGTGGACGGAGGAAGAAGTTATGAAATATCTTTTTAGGTGCACCAGGCGGAGTCCGCGACATTTGGGATCATCAATGCTAGTGGGTCCAATGCCTAGGGGTTCGTGTGCTCGAGGACTCTCGCATCTGGGAGCTCGCGTGCTCGAGGATCCTCAGGCTTGGGGGCTCGTGTGCTCGATGGCCCTCACGCCTGCGGGCTCGCCCGACCAAAGGTCCATGTGCTCGATGGCTCGAGTACTCGAGGACAGAGCCCGAGAACCTTACCTTCTCAAGAACCCGAGCGCTTGTGGACCCGAACAATTGAAGACTTGCACACCCGAAGACTCAAGCCCAACCATGCTCAAGGCCGCCATGGTCTCAGGATGACAGACACGGCCTTCTCCAAACGAGGCCTCAACATCAACGATCCTGGGGACAAGTCCATCAGCAAAGTTTCAAAGGGTCCCTCAAAGATTTCATCAGGAGATGAGAAGTTCCAAAAGGCTTTTTCTTGCAGATTATTTTTTAACCCTCGAGCTAAATATTCTATTAAACTCAAGGCTCGGGGGCTACACTGTGTGGATGCACCTATATGGTGCAGCTCACACGAAAGAAGGAAATTAAAGCTTTTTCAAGCCCATCAGAATTTAGCAGAAGTATTACAGTTTCAGATTGAAAGAGAGCTCCTCCCAACTTATTTTGTCAAAGATTTTTTCAACCAAGCAAAGAATAGCTCGGGGGCTGCTATTGGGGATGTGACCCCCGGGTACCCCATAATTGGCCTTATCAGTCTAGACCAAGAGTAGACCAAGTCTAGCATTGCCATCTGGTATGGCTCATGGAGAGAGGTTCAGCTCCAATAAGGAAGGTTGAGTCCTTATTGGGTGATTGGACTCCAAATATGGTATAAAGAGATATGTTTGTACCAGAATCCTTGTAATTAGGAATTTATTACCTGAGTTTGATAGGAAATCCTAGATCGACTCAGGGTAGAGTCCTGGGTTGTTGGGCTCATATCCTAAGTATATAAAGGAGGTGAGGCACCACTTGTCCTATCGAGCCCACTATCGACCGTCACTCACGAATCAACCGACTTAGGAAGTTTAGCTTCTCCCTCGGTCCTCGGGTGAAGCCACCGGTCGAGCCATGACCGAGTTCCGATTAGTCCCAAACACTACATTATCTTCTCCAGTAAGAAAGGTCAAACCGTCTAGCGCCGGTGGGTGGAGGCCAGGCTGATTGGCGAGCTTGAGGCTGGTCAATGACCGAGCGGCCTCCAATTCTTAGCTAACCTCATCATGATGGCTGAAGGAGCGGCATCCACGACCGGCAGTGAGAGGTGCCGACGCACCGAAGGTAATGAGGTCGAACAAGAATATGGGGTTTGCTGAAACCTCGAGGATGAATTCACTCTGGAGTTCAACGGGAAGAAGGTCTTCAAAACTTCAGCCACCAATTTGGTGGCAATCGAGAGGGCTCTCGGCTCTCTTTCCAAGAAACTAGAACTACGGCGAGCAAAAGCCTTGGCCTAGGCGGCAGTAACGCAAATCAATGCCTCGGCTCTAGCTCCAGCCCAACCATCGACTTCTTCCCTAGAAGACAAGGAAGACGATAATATGGACCGATACCGGCCGTCGCATGACCAGAATCCACCCGTCAATAGTCCACGCGGTGATCTATCAATATCACCGCCACCCCTAGAAGGGTGGAACAGGTTACGATCCAAAATCTACAGACGGGTGGATGTTCGAGATAACCTTGAAGACGATGGCAATAGTATCAGCAGTAGCACTGACTACGCCGACTCCTATGGTATCGAGGGCTGAAATCATTGCAACCATAGAAGAAGCAAAAGACGAGATGACCACAGTGGTTTCCTCACGTCACGAGTCACCTAAGGCGAGTCAGGTGGCCAAGGTTGTTCCGTCCCATGGAGATTGAGCCATACAATGGCAAGATAAATCCCTCGTAGTGGCTATGACTCTACTACACCACTGTCCATACAGCCAGCGACGATGAAAGAGTAATGGCTAATTACCTTCTGGTCATGCACCCCGCTAGAGGCATCTAATCATCCAATCTAAGCTTTCTAGCATATTTTTCTTGCTTTTGACACCTCAAGCCTCCCAAGCTTGATTGCATCGTATTGTAAGCTCCACCATCATATTAAACCCCAAAACACTGGACATAGGATTATTATCCTCCGGGAGACCCGAACCAGTATAAACATTGGCTCTTATGTTCTAGAGTCGACCATCAGGTTCGAAGGTGCTGCGCTTCCCTTACGCACATCTAATCACTACCTCGGATACCCCCTTGGGTGGACTGCTCGGTGATTCACCGACATCCCCGCACCAGTAGACAATGTGGTGTAGGCATTTGTGGATCATGGGAGCGGTGTGGTGTAAATTAGCGGCATTGCAAAGGACCCAACGTTTGTAATGAAAGGTTTTGTAATAACAAGTACCAAAGGTTTTAGAGTTGGCCTCGACGGATCTGTATGCACGGTCTGATGTACCTATTGTGGTTGCTGGCATGATGTGAGGCGCAATGACCAAATGGTCCAATCGATGATCCTCGTGTGTGTGGTAGCCAACTCATCACGAGGTACCTTAAGGCCCTATATGACTCGCCCACGCATGCTAGTAGCCTTTGTGTATGCCTTCTATGTTAGGTTTATCTATGAAGACATAGTAACATCAGATCTCGAGAAGCACTTAATAAAAACTAGTTAGGATTTAGGGATGCATCGAGGCATGAGCCACCATGTCCATGTGAGTGTGCCAGGGTAGGTGTCTTCCACCTATACCTGCTACATAGATGAATCGACATGCACACACATAAGACAGACATGAGTCTAAGGAGCATACCATTTGATGTATACATCGTTGGTAGCAGGGTCATCCTCCTCGTCCTCCTACAAGTCTTCTAGTGCATCCTCCCACTATTCTATCCACTGGGCCGTTCTCATGTGCCACGTCACCCCCTTCCTAGTGTTCTTGTAGATTTACACAAGGTTATTGTAGGTGCTCAAGTTGTTAAATTGTGCAAAGCCCATAATAATGTAGAGGAACAATTTGCTCACAGATGTGTTAGCATTATGCCCTAGAGATAATATGGAGATGTTGTATGTGACATACTATGTTTATAAAATAAAGTTATTTTTATTCCTTTAAAATAGAAATTATTGTTGTGGATCAATGAGTACGTGACTCATTCATGAGACTCGTAATGTAACTATTTCTAAATGATCCCTGATCGGATATAGGTCATATATGGAACATATATGACTAAGATTAGCATGCGTATTGATTGATGATCATGTCTTATGGATCATGGGTATGAAGATACCAAATTAATAACATAGACGTATGTTAGAGAACATATGTTAGATAGACTCACTATGAGATACTGTTGAGTTTTAAAGTGTCATCAGTAGGTCTCCGTAGTGTTTATGCAAAGTCCTTTGACCTGAGATCATCATGGTTCTCAACATACGTAGTAGCTTACTTTGAGTCTACCAAATGCTACTCCGTAACTGGGTAGTTATAAAAGTAGTCTTTGTGTATGCTATAAAACATGTAGTTAGATGTGAGTGATCAAGATGGAATTTACCCTTCCTTACAGGAGAGATATCTCTAGGCCCCTCGATGCAATGGATTATAGAAGAGCACGGCCATGTTGACGTGATTAAGGAGTTATTCACAAGTTATAATCCAATATGGAGATCGAGAGAGAGATTGAGCTATTGATTAGATGACACAAGTCTCACCTTGTGCTCGATCAATATCGTGAGGCAAAGGGATTTGTACATGAGGACATTACAGATTCAGCCAATATGATCTTTACGTATATTTGGGTTAATATGCTTTGCTAGAGGCCACCATTAAAGGAGTACTAGAAATGAGTTTCCGTATGTTAACCGCGGTATACGTGAACCTACAGGGTTGCACACTTAACGGGTTGGAACACAAGATTCAAATAGGATTCAAATCAGGCTTTGTTTGGGTGGAGATCCAAATGGTTTGGATAGAGATCCAAACAGATCGGATAGAGATCTAAGTAGAGTCCTGGTTGGGCCCTGAAGAGCCTAAGCTAGGATGTATATAAAGATGAGGGTGAGGGGCTCATGCAATATATGCCTTTGCACCTGCTAATCTATTAGCTACCACGAGCAAACCCTAGTCGTCGTCATCTTTCCGAGCCCAACCGCCTCCACACTGATCGCCTGAGTGCTAGTACACTTTGGTTCAGCGTTCCACCTCTGGACATGTGGATACCAGTAGAGGCGCTGCTTCAACTGCTGTGCTCATCGACATCAGCACTGCTGATTAGATTGGCTATGTTATCGACTTTTAGGACAAGAGGTTGGGTGAGATCCTCCTGACCACGATGATCAGCATTCGACCACATTGGCAGACACGTGTTGGATCGGCTCGCTACTTCAATACCTCTTTCATTGCTCTATGTGCCTGATGTAATGATCTATGGTCCCTTTCTTACCAAGATTTCCTGGTGTGCACGGTAGAAAAATTTTGTTTTCAGCTAGTGTAGCCTCTGAGTTCCCTTAGAGTGGTATCAGAGCCATCTTGCATAGATTATGATCTAGATTGATACATATAGTTGATATACGATTGTAGTAGATTAGATCTATTACAGTCTAGGTCAATCGGTTCATGTGATGGATCGGTTGGTAGCACGGGTTGATGAGATCAATCGGTTAGAGGGGTAGATGTGTACCGGATTATGACACTTGAATCATGATATGTCTTTGCATCGGATGCAAATATGTATCGTAGTCCGAGTAGGTTATGGATTTGACTATCTCAGCTGACCACCGATTGGTTGGCTAGTTGGGCTTCCCGACCGCAGACTTGTTGACCAGTCATGCTTCCCAACTGTCGACTCGCTTGCCGATTAGATTCTTGACTGCCGACCAGTTGCCCGACCACCTCAAATCAATGGAAAAATCTAGCTTTCTAAGATAGTCTCGGATCGGGACCACCGTGTGTACCCCCTTATATAGCATCATGGGTTCATATTGTTAGATAGAATTTGATTCTACGTCTAACTTGTTTTTACAGAGAATGATGTAAATAGAATGACCCTATATGATTTGTAAGAGATGTATGTGATGCATGTAACTCTTATATATGCATGGCTTGCATGCCATAAATTTCAGCTTATGGTTAAGTTGTCTCTACTGTATTTGCCGACCTACGTGTCGACTTTGATGCTTGAATCAGTATTTGTAATCTTCATTTTCTAGCTATTATAGTAGTAGCATAAACTTAAGATTGTAGAATTTCAAGCATGGTGGCCCGAAGGGATGATGTGGAGGATGGACATCGTCTACATCATTAATGGAGATGGAGATCACCATTTGATTGAGCCATACTACTTCATAGTTGAATATGTTTATCTGTGATATTTACTATCTTACTTTTCTGTAATGTCATATGTGATATGTTGTCACGGTAGGATAGAATCCCTCAAGAAAAATTAAGTGTTTATGCCTTTCCAATTGCTGCACCTAACATGGTGGTGATCGTTGTTTGATGGGTCTACCAAAGCAGAGTGTCAGCAATTATCATTGCTAGTTAGGATAGATGTCAGATATCTATGTGTGGAAGCTTTTGGTTTGCCTAATAAGGTTATCAAAACAGTTTTGGACCTTAGGGCATAGGTTGGGGCCAGAGCATGGTGATGTTAACCCGACAAATAGGAGTCACGTAGAGATGTGATTAGTAAGGTGTCGATTACCCATGTCACTAGTTTTTTAGCAGTGATGCCAAAGCTCACTAGGAAATAGTGAAATGTGGATCTTGACCCGCTATGTTACCTAGAGGGAGGTTTTGGTTTCCAAAAACATAGTGGGAGAATATTTTGTTAAATAGTTTAATGAAAGATTAACATAAATATAGTGTTAAACTTTGCATATTCTTATGTTGTAGATCATGTCAGCTTCTACCACATCCAGTTCTTTTAATTTGCGATCTATTCTTGGGAAAAAGCTTAATGCAATAAACTTTATGGATTGGTATAGAAATTTTAGAATTGTTCTCAAACAAGAAAGAAAAGAGTATGTTCTTGAAAGTGCCTACCCTAATGACTTGCCTGACAATGCTACGGCGGCTGTACGGTGTGCTTATGAGAAGCACACTAATGATATCCTTAATGTGAGCAGTCTCATGCTTACCACAATGTCCTCTAAACTTCAGAAATAATATGAGAACACAGACGCTTACAATATTATTGTGGGTCTATGTGGTATGTTTGAGAACCAAGCAAGAGTCGAGAGGTTCAACACCTCAAAGTCCTTGTTTGCATGCAGGCTTGCTGAAGGGAATCCCGTCAGTCCCTATGTATCAAGATGATTATATTGAGAGTCTGGAAAAGATTAGTTTTTTTCTTAGCCAAGAGTTGGCTACTGGTCTGATTCTTTAATCATTGCCATCAAGTTTTGAGTCGTTCATATTGAATTATTATATGAATAGCATGGACAAAACCTTGACGAAACTATATGGGATGCTGAAAACCACTGAGGAAAGCACTAAAAAATAGCAATCATGTGATGCTGCAGCAAAAGGGCAAACGTCAATCCGAGTCAAGAGGAAATTGACTCCCGATGAGATCAGGAGCAATTCCAAGACTAAAAATGACAAGAAAGGGGTGGCTTAAGATGCAGT
This sequence comes from Zizania latifolia, assembly GCA_000418225.1. Classification (NCBI taxonomy): domain Eukaryota; kingdom Viridiplantae; phylum Streptophyta; class Magnoliopsida; order Poales; family Poaceae; genus Zizania; species Zizania latifolia. Next base: position 904,591 of record KE372802.1, on the reverse strand, counting down.
TTGCTTTTACTATAATGAGCCAAGTCATTGGAAGAGGAACTACGAGAAGTACCTGGAAGATGTCAAGAAGAAGGGATGTACGACTTCTGCTTCAGGTATAAATGTTATAAAAATCAATCTTGCTATTTTATCTAATGATTCTTGAGTATTTAATACTGGATCAGTTGCTCACATTTGCAAATCATTGTAGGGGTTGAGAAGAAGTAGAGGTTTGATTAGAGGTGAAGTGGATCTTCGCATGGGCAATGGAGCAAGAGTCGCTACGGTTGTTGTCGGTACCATGCCATTGTCTCTACCTTCAGGATTAGTTTTGGAATTAAATAATTGTTATTGTGTTGCATCTCTGTCTAAAAATGTTATATCTGCTTCATGTTTGCAAGTAGAAGGTTATGACTTTAGATCAATGAACAATAATTGTTCTCTTTATTTCAAAGAAATGTTCTATTGTCATGTTCTATTAGTGAATGGATTATACATTTTAAATTCTAAAAAATCTCCCGTCTATAACATCAATAAAAAAAGGCAACGTCTTAATAATTTGAATCCCACATCTATTTGGCATTGTCACTTAGGCCACATAAATAAGAGACACATGGAGAAGCTCCATAAAGATGGTCTTCTTGACTCTTGATTTTGAATCATTTGAGACATGTGAATCTTGTTTACTTGGCAAGATGACAAAGGCGCTTTCACGGGACAAAGTGAGAGGGAAAGTGACTTGTTGGCACTTATACATAGTGATGTATGTGGACCAATGAGCTCAATAGCCAAAGGTGATTTTCAGTACTTCATAACTTTTACCGATGACTTTAGTAGATATGGATATATTTATCTAATGAGGCATAAGTTCGAATCATTTGAAAGGTTCAAAGAATTTCAGAATGAAGTATAGAATCATTTAGGCAAAATAATCGAGTTTCTACGATTGGATCATGGAGGCGAGTATTTGAGCCATAAGTTTGGTAATCATCTAAAAGATTATAGAATCGTTCCACAATTGACTCCACTTAGAACATCTCAGTAGAACGGGGTCTTCGAGCAGAGAAATCATACCTTATTAGATATGGTCCGATCAATGATGAGCCAATGTGATCTTCCATTATCCTTCTGGGATATGCTCTTGAAACAGCAGCTTTCACAAAAAATAGAGTTCCATCAAAGTCAGTGTAGAAGACACCATATGAGATATGGACAGGACAACATCCTAGTTTGTCTTTTCTTAAGATTTGGGGATGTGAGGCTTATGTAAAGCATTTACAATCCAATAAGCTCACTCCTAATTCTAACAAATACTTCTTTGTCGGGTATCCTAATGAAACTAAAGGATATTACTTCTATAATAAAAAATAAGGTAAAGTGTTTGTCCTCCGATATGGTGTATTCTTAGAGAAAGAGTTTCTCTTAAGAAGGGTTAGTGGAAGCTCAATGCATCTCGAAGAAATTTGAGAAATACCTAAAAATGTTTTGACTCCTATAGAACCACAATAGGATAATCAAAGTGTTAAAGAACCTATTGCAAGTACATCAGCACCACGTAGGTCAGAGAGGGCACGACATACACCTGAGAGGTTTATGTTCTTGACCACTCAGGAATGGGATATATTATTGTTGGACAATGATGAGCCCAAGACCTATGAAGAAGCGATGGTAGGACCAGACTCTGAGAATTGGCTTGGAGGCAAGAGATCCAAAATTGAATCCATGTATAGCAATCAAGTTTGGAACTTGGTTGACTCACCCGATGATGTAAAAACCATCGAGTGTAAATGGGTTTTCAAGAAGATAGACATAGCTAGAAATATTCACATCTGTAAAGCGCGATTGATGACAAAAGGTTTCAAACAAATTCAAGGTGTTGAAACCTTCTTGCCCATCGCAATGCTAAAGTCTATTCGGATCATTCTAGTGATTGCTGTATATTATGATTATGAAATATGGTAGATGGATGTCAAAACAACTTTCCTTAATAGAAACTTCAGTGAGGATGTGTACATGATACAACCGACAAGTTTTGTCAATCCACAATCAGCTGGAAATGTATGTAAACTGTAAAAATCCATTTATGGACTAAAGCAGACATCTCGGAGTTGGAATATTCATTTTGATGACATAATTAAAAGGTTTGGTTTCATAAAAAATGAAGAAGAGCCTTGTGTTTATAAGAAGGCTAGTGGGAGCACGCTTGTATTTCTGATTTTATATGTAGATGACATATTGTTGATCAGAAATGATATACCTATGCTTAAATCTGTTAAGTATTCATTGAAAAATAGTTTCTCTATGAAGGAATTAGGAGAAGCAGCATATATTCTAGGTATCAAGATCAATAGAGATAGATTAAGAAGGCTAATTAGATTAAGCCAGGATATGTACATTGACAATGTGTTAAAGAGGTTCAACATCCAGGATTTCAAGAAAGGTTTCCTACCTATTTCGCATGGCATAAGTCTTAGCAAAAATCAATGTCCAGGTACATCTGATGAGTGAGATAGGATGAATGTGATTCCATATGCTTTGGCAATTGGATCCATTATGTATGCCATGCTCTGTACACGCCCAGACATCTCGTATGCTTTGAGTGTTACGAGCAGATACCAATTGAATCTAGATGAAAGTCACTAGATAGCCGTAAAGAACATCTTGAAGTACTTGAGAAGAACTAAGGATATGTTCATAGTCTATGGAGGTAAGAAAGAGCTCGTTGTAAGTGGTTACACCGATGCAAGCTTCCAAACTAACAAGAATGACTATAGATCACAATCTGAATTCATTTTCTGTCTCAATGGTGGAGCGGTGAGCTGGAAGAGTTCTAAGCAAGAGACGGTAGCTGAATCTACAACAAAAGCTAAGTACATAGCAGCTTCGAAACCTACCAAGGAAGCTATTTGGATCAAGAAATATGTTTCAGAGCTTGGTGTGATGTCTAGTGCCTCCAGTCCGATAGACCTCTATTGTGATAATAGTAGGGCTATTGCGCAAACCAAGGAGCCTAGGTCACAACAGAAGTCCAAGCACATATTTCGATGATACCATCTCATCTGTGAGATAGTGGATAGGGAAGATGTAAAGATATGTAAAGTACAAACTGATCTGAATGTTACAGATCCGTTGACAAAGCCGCTCCCGCAGCCCAAGCATGAAGCGCATACTAGGTCTATGTGTATTAGATATCTACATAGTTGACTCTAGTGCAAGTGAGAGATTGTTAGCATTATGCCTTAGAGGCAAAATAGAGATGTTGTACGAGGCATACTATATTTATGAAATAAAGTTATTTGTTCCTTGAAATAGAAATTATCATTGTGGATCAATTAATACGTGACTCATACATAAGACTCGTAATGTAATTATTTCTAAATGATCCCTAATCAAATATAAGTCACATGTGGAATAGATATGACTGAGATCAGTATGTTTATTGATTGATGATCATGTCTCATGGATCATGTGTATGGAGATACAAAATCAATAACATGGGCATATGTTAGAGAACATATGCTAGATAGACCTACTAGGAGACACTATTTAGATTTGATATGTTATCGGTTAGTCTCAGTAGTGTTTATGTAAAGTCCTTAGACCTGAGATCATCATAGTTCCCAACATACGTAATAGCTTGCTTTGAGTCTACCAAATGCTACTCCATAACTGGGTAGTTATAAAAGTAGTTTTCGGGCATGCTATAAAACACACTACCTCAGAAAAGCCCTTTAGTGACGGGTATAAACTACATTAGTGATGGGTATGTCTCCCATCACTCTTATCGCATTAGTAAAGCCCTGTTATTAGTAACGGTTAAACACCCATCACTAAAGTGTCTCTCTAGGTCGACATCGTGTCTGGCATGACCCCTTTAGTGATGAGTAAACATTGTGACCCGTCACTAAAGGGCACACTATAGTGACAGGCGACACTTTCCACCCGTCACTATAGGGTACCTTTAGTGACG
>KE372802.1:795763-848381 GCA_000418225.1 Zizania latifolia | reverse complement strand
GGCCACAGCGGGCGGAGGCAATGGGGCCACGGCGTGCAAAGACGAGGCGATGGGGCCATGGCCGATGGAGACGACGAGGCCGCGGCAACGGCGTGGAGTCGATAGAGCCGGAGAGGATCGTCGGTGGCGAGAGAGGGTGGTGGAGAGTGGCGGCACAGGGACAGTGGGCAGGGTAGGGTGGCGTGCACTGTGCGGTGTGGGAGGTAAGAGGAGGGCGCACGCAGAGGGGGAGGAGGTGAGATTTAAAGGAAAAATTTTGAAAAAAGGGCGCGGAAACCAAAAAAATCGGCGGGACGGGATGCGAAAATTTTGTTTGTCAAGTGCAAACACTCGGCAAACACCTATTGTTTGCCAAGTGTCTTAAATTTAGCACTCGGCAAATATTTTTTTTATTTTTAAAATTTTGTCAAATGTGTTTTTCATTCTTTTGACTTGACAAATTTTGTGAAACAATATTAAATTTAGTGGGTAATGCCTAAAATTGGACTAAAAACATGAATATGATTTTTATGAAGAATTTAGTACATTATTTCATGCCCTTGCAGTTCAAATTTGACATATTTCAATTTAAATCCTAGAAATACAATTAATGAATTAAAATAGCTAACTGGCCTAGAAAAATACCAAAATTTTTCATGGGATAAGATACGCTGTATTTTTATTATAGAAAAAGTTTTAAGTTCAAATAAAGATTTAACCATCGATTTGCTTTCAAACACAACACATTCCTTCTTTAAATCCAAATTCATCCTCGCAGAATCTTCGTTTTTGAACATCGTCTATGGCAACTTTCTCCAAATATTTTTTAATTTTTATCATAGTATCTACGTATCATATTATAACACCACGACAAGTCTCATATTTTTCAGACTTCATTTGATTTTTTTAAATTAAAAAACCATTGAGCTCAACGTTGCCTATCGAATGTCGTAACCTAGATTTTTCAACATTTCTTTCTATTTAGTGGGTAAGGCCTACAAATGGACTCAAAAATATTAATATAATTTTTCTACAAATTTTGGTGCATTATTTCATGCACTTGCAATTCAAATTTGACCTATTTCAATATAAATCCTAGAAACGCACTTAATGAATTAAAAATAGTAAACTGACCTAGAAAAATACCAAATTTTTACACGAGATAAGTTATATTGTATTTTGATTGTAAAAAAGTTTTAAGTTTAAACAAAGATTTGACCATCGATTTGCTTTCAAACCTAGTACATTACTTCTCTAAACCCTAATTCCTCCTAGGAGAATCTTTAGTTTCTTAATATTCTACATGATAACTTTCTCAAAACATTTTTTAATTTTTATCATAGCATCTACGTATCATATCATAACACCATGAGAAGTCTCGTGTATTTTTAGACTTTATTTGATTTTTTTAGAATTAAAAAACCATTAAGCTCCACGTTACCGATCGAGTGTCGCAACATACTTTTTTTAAAATTTCTTTCAGTTTAGTGGATAAGAAATAAAAATGAACTCAAAAACATAAATATGATTTTTCTATAAATTTTGGTTCATTATTTCAGACACTTGTAGTTTAAATTTCGCCTATTTCAATTTAAATCCTAGAAACACAATTAATGAATTAAAAATAGCAAATGGACCTAAAAAAATATAAAAGTTTTACATGGAATAAGATATATTGTATTTTGAGTGTAGAAAAAATTTTAAGCTCAAACAAAGATGTAAATATCATATAGGCTCGAAATAATTTTTCACATAAAATGATAACTCTATCGGCTTTGCCGACTGTTTTTTAAAAAACACTCGGCAAACCCTAGGGTTGCCGAGTGTAAACACTTGGCGAACCCAAAATTTTTTTTTTGCCTGCCTAAACACACTGTCGCAACGTCCGTTAGTACCGATTTTTTTCTGTTTTGTCGAGTGTCATAGAGTTTGTCGAGTGCATTCCGTAGGCACTCGATAAATAGTCCTTTTTGCCGAGTGTAATAGTTTGCCGAGTGTTTTTTCAAAAATACTCGACAAATCCATCTTTATCGAATACCTGACATAATGCACTCGGCAAAAATTATGGTACTCGACGAAGATGCAGTTTTCCATAGTGACACTAAGCGAACAATCAGTTTCCCATAGTGAGTGACAAGATTCTTTTTATCTCGTTGCGTACGTGGTCCTACCTCCTACGTATCATTCGCTCAGAAAATAGCATACAAGATGCTTTTGCTTGCCAAAGTGTGGCTCCATTTTTTATGGTCACACACCTTAATTAGTCATGTTAGGCAAAAAAAAGTATGGTAAATATTGAAAATATTAGTATACCAACCAAACTAACTAAACCTTGAGTGTGCACAAGCTAGAACACCTCCTAAAACCATCCTGTCGTAGGCCAACTTATGGTCTTTTAATATTTTTGTTTCATAATAGATATGCAAAGCACATTACAAGCAAGGAAATCCCTTAAAAATCATCATAATAAATATAGGCCCAAGATAAATCCATGATCTTGCAAATTAAATGTGCTCAGTGTTGTGTTATTTCCAAATCTAAGTCAAATTATTGTCTAGCTAGGTATGTGTGTATTTATAAAAAAAATAGTGGCTGTTCATGATATATATCCACAGTAATAATTTTCTGCATACTGTATCATTTATAGCCAGCCAGCTCAAAGTTACTAATTAGGGAAATTTTATAGTTCTTGAGATGTATTATTTTTAGTGTTAGTTTTGGTACCGGTATCAAAATTAACACTAAATATGATACCTTGGTATCTTTTAAAGGACTATAAAATCATTCTACTAATTAACGTCATTTGCATAAAAATATATTTTCATGTCAAAACTAACTATAACATTTACGCGCTGTGTCCAACAATTAAACTGAACCGACGACATCTAAATGAATTAAAAATCGTTAGTACTGTTGTGCTGTTATTAGTTTTTTTTTTAAAAAACTGCCACTACAAGTTTATTACCTGTAAAGAACACAAAGCAAAATTGCAAAAACAATGTGTTGTAGCACCGGTACGATGCTTAAAATTCAGGGACTTCTTCCTATAGTTAAAAATTTAGTAACTCTATAAAATGGAATTTTTTCTCTTCAGTCTCACAGTTGAGTTGAGAGGTGTCTATTTTTTATTACACCCCGTTAATTTATATGATAACCAGACCTAGAAACCACATGTTATATATTTATGTGAGGTAAATAAAAGAGAAAATACCACTAACTTATATGTGATATAAGAGTAAATCTCTAAAAAATAAAACTCTAAAAAACTTTCTATGGCACTATCTAAATTTAGGGGCTCTAAGGTGAGTTGAAGATTGAGAGGGTGAGATTTATGAAGGCTCTTGGAGATTCTTTTATGTCTCCGGTTATTAATTAATTAGCTAGTTGTCTCTTCAAGCATTTTTAAAAGTTTCTTCGCTAAGCCGTACGTGCATGCATGCATGAGTGAAACGCACTCTTGAGAGTTGAGACATTGATGCATTAGCTCGACATCAATCGGTCGCAAGCGATATTATATATTCAAACCTTGTGATATAAGGAAAATAACGAAAAATGAGTGTGACATATATATATAGAATATAGATTGATGATTCGTTATGTAACAATGTTAATTAATCATTCTGTTAACCTTTCAATTCTCGCCATATCTGCCATGCAATATTCTTATGTAGAATCTTTACTTGTCACAAAATTAATAACAAAAAACGGGAGGGGCCATGGTTTTGCCTGGATTTTGTGACTTTTAACAATTATAGGATCTAAACTTTTGACTTATCCTCTGTGTATAGTCACGCAAAATCTTTGTAAATTATCTTTGGTTTCCATTCAAAAATATATTGTAAATTAATCATTTACAGCACAAAAAAACAGTCAAATAAAGACGGATGTAAATTGAAAGCACCGTAGTGCTAATCACTGCTACCATGTAACCTCGAACGACTTATTTTCTGTGAAATATATCCTAGCTTCCGAAATCTACGTTAGCTCAAATCTTCTGAGAAATAGGGTCCGTAAGCCATATAGTACTCTACTTACATTTTATTCGTTCTTAAGTAAAAAGGTTATTCTGCAGATAGCAGTTGGTTCTATATAGCCAAAACATGTGGGTCTATATACTAAACTCTACATACATATATATGGGACTAATTTCACAAATGCAATGTTATATATGTGTCACACAGACCTTTACTATACACACACCCCAAAATGAAAATTAAGATGCAATCTCTTGGCACAAGTAGAAGGTGAACGCGCGGTACGTCAGCCACAGACTAGCTTAGGGAGACACGTAGGTTTATCGACTTAAGTGGTCTAAATTTATAATTAAACCACAGCATTCTAGTCCTACATTTTCTATAGAGAAATTTTATAGTTCTTGAGAAGGTATATTATATGGTTTTACGTTTCCGCGCTCAAAAAATAACCCCAGCTTTGGTAATACAATAATGTTGCCCTTTACACACACACATTGCAAGCATTTCGATCTTCAGTAAGCTAGCATGCATGAGTGAAACGTACGTGAGTATTCTTGAGACACTGATCGTTCGATGTGTCAGCTCGACCTCAATCGGCCGCATGCATTTTCAAATAAGCAATCAATAATATTCAATTCAAACCTTGAGATTTAAGGAAAATAACGAAAATGAGTGGGACGCGTTTAGTAGATTGATGTTTCGTTATGCCACAAGATTGTTCCGTTAGCCTATCAATTCCCGCAAAACCTGCGCAGGGCAATATTCTGATGTTGAACCTAGCTTGTACCTAGCTTTGTCACGAGAAATTAAATAATAAAAATGGTAGACAGCATGCGAGACGTTTTTCAATTTAATTAGTCATGAACTAAACTCGCAAGAGATTCGACCATTCGATGTTGCATATAGTACTTGTACAGTTTGAATGGACGTACAGAATTTTGAGCGAAACTAAATTTGCAGACGAAATTATGTACTCTCTGAAAGTCTGAACTTCAGTTGGTAAATTTACCGAGGAAATTAAACACACCAATTTAATTGACGGACTAAAATTAGACTTTGCCGTTGCAAATTAAACGTCGCATGCAACTCGATCGTTCTTTTCTGTAAAAGCAAAAGGCTAGGCTAATCAAGCTTTGATTCTTCTTGCATGATGATCTAAAGTTAAAATCTTCGATCGATCAATAGTACTGCCCTTGCGCGCACAAATAAAATGCAGAAAATATAGCACTACTAGCACTTAACACACATGCACATGTAGCATATGTGAATAACTGAAAAATCCAAGCAAGAAAGATGCGGCATGTCAATCATGTCTACGCACGCCAACAGGATCAATCTGTTGCCTTGGCAATGTTAAGGTTGTTACAAGCTAGTGTCAGGTTCAAGCTCCATAGCTAGGAAGATTCAAGTTCGCCTCCCGGCCTTACGCCGGACGGCGACGACGATCGATCGTGCCTAACCTGCTAACAAACCACAGAGAGAGACGACGAAAGAAGCGACTGCGTGGTTAGCTCCGTCGTCGCCGTCGTCGTTCGCCGTGCCGCGTGGCTCCTCTGAATATTTCGTGGGAGAAGGAGGAGGAGGTGACGATTGACGACGACATCGATCACCGGAGGCTTCAGACGTCCCACCTCTCCCGACGGGGAGATGCCGGTCGGCCGGAGTAGGGGAGACGATCGAGTTTGTTAGGCTTGTTTTTCCTGACGGCAACGTCTCATCAGATGGTTGGTAGTAACAACAACAACACCCACACGCATGCATGCATGCACTTGTAGGCTAGCTAGCTAGCTACATGTGCACACTGCCGATGACAATAACTTCATTCTAGCTAGCTAGCTAGCCTGATGCATATAATTAATTAAAGTGTAATTAAAAAAGCTACCCTGGTTGATTAATTAATTAAGGGCAACCATGCATATGGAATGGGACATACAAATGGCTGGTGAAGTGGCACACCAGGGCTGAAAGGTACCATGCATAGAATCACAATATGCACTTGGCTCTTAGTTGCTGCTGGGTTAGCTAGAGGTAGCAAGTAGTACTGCTTGGTGCTTGCATTGGCTCTATAAATAGGTGCAACTATTGGTTGCTTAAGTGATCATTCCTCACCTGCATTCATTCAGAGAATTCAGGCAGGATATCTAGCTAGCTTTGAGATAATAGAGAGTTATGGAAAAGACAAGGAAGGCCACCTCCCCCAAGGTAGGAAATTAATTAGCATGCATGCTGCATGCATGTGTGTCTTGTGTGCGCGCTAGCTATCTCTTACATATAGATCTTCATTGGGAGAACTAGTAGTGGAACTTCCGGTTATGTATGTTATTCTAGCTAACCTGGTCAAAGCAATCTTCGCCGATCAAGAGATGCATATAGCTGATTTTGGACAACTGCAACTGGTTGGTTTTGTCGATTTTCTGTTAGGTTTTAACCCCGTTTTAGGTCCTCGATCTAGCTAGCCTTGATCAAGTGCATGCATGCATGATGATCTTAGTTAAGATTTCACCAGCAAGGTTAATTGTTACTGAAATCAAGCAAAGATATATTCTTTTTGGATTTTGTGTTCTACTTCATCCGGCATGCATGTTAGATTGCTTTTTAGAACTTCCCTCTAGAGGCATCCAGCAAATTATTGGGACTTCAGAGAAGTAGATATGTGACCGTGTGCGTTGCTTGTTCATTTAAGTTACATGTCTAGTTGTCATTTTGTATGTCGGTTACTTTCAAGTTAGTTATAAGCTTTCTAAACAAGCCCTATCTATGCGATTCTGAGTTAGCTTAGGCGTCATTTTCTTTACCTTTTTGTACAATTGATTATCCAATTGGTGGTCAAAGCAATCTGAACTCTTAATTTGCTAGCTATCTAATATTTCCTCTAATATCTTATATAGGTTGTTTTGGAATTTTAAATAAAAATTAAGAAATCAATTAGATACTTTGCTGCCCATATTTTATTCTACTTTGTAAAATGTCAATTATTTGTTTGTTTGTTAGAGATATACCATTTATTTGGTAAGAGCAAACATGAAAAAAATATAAAAAACACAACATATATTTAAGAAAATGTTAAAAAATGTTAAAACCACTTATATAAGAAATTGGAGTTAGTTGCTACTAAGCATATATGGTCTTTCACACGTGGTCTATAAGCTTTCTTATGATGTTTTTTTTGAATGGATATACTGCTCATTTCTGCTTTAACAACTTTGATGAATATTTTTTCTTCTGCAGAGCGGCTCAACAACTAGTACAGGCCCCAGGAGCCCGGTAAGGAGCGGAGGGTCTCCACCTCATAAGAAGAGCACTATGGAGGTAATTTCTACTTTATTCTATAAGTTAATTAAATGATTAAAAAAATCAGGTGTTGCTTACCTCGGCGTGCAACTAACTATAGTTGTACATTTTATAATATTATTTGAAAAATATTGGTAAAAGGTCTCTTTTAAAAAGGAGTGATATACATGATATATACTTGAAACACAATCTGTTTGACTTGTGTAAGCAGGCACCTAGATGAGCACTCTTCTAGTTTCACCCATGGTTCATGCCTCCTAGCTTCTAGACAGTTTAAGATTCTAAAAAGTCATAAACTGTCTAGAAACCAAAACTTATTGTTCAAATAATTCACAAGTCAATTCCTACTTCTATTGTTGGAAAAAGCTCCCGTTTTGAGGTTTTCCGAGCTTATTTGTATCTCCATGCCACCTAATAAAAAAGTCTCAAATAATGATATTATCAATTAAACACCAAATAAAACATATTTGGTGGGTAATATATTATTTTTACCATAGGCTACACAGACAGTAAGTTCAAATTTTAAAAGATGTTTAGAAAACAGGACAAAAAGCTTCTTTTAGAGCTTTTTGACAACAATTTATTTATACTATTAAGTATAAGTACTTGTCTTATATATGAAGAAGCAAGTCAAAACTGTCTAGAAGGTGGCCTTAGTTAATCCTGATGGCTTTTACCTTCATGCTGAAATAGTTCTACCTGAGATCATCATATAATACATGCAAATATTATTCGCATTTCCTCACAAAATTGGAAATAAAAATAATGCAGTTGTTTATTTAATATTCCTGTAAAATGACTTGTCAAGATTGAAAATACCGTCTCTTTATTTCTTATATGTACATGTATGAAGTAGGAGACTCTCATCCCGTTTCTGCTTAAAACTAAAATGACTTGTCGAGAGATGTTATACATGTCAGAGAGAATACATGTAATTGTTATGCACATGTCACGAGTAGTTGTCCTTTTCAAGAGGAAACTAGCATGCACAAAGTAAATAATAAAAACACAGTCAATTAATTGGTAGGATATATCAATGATGTGAGGGGTATATATCTAGTTAGTTATGGTCCCTTTCTAGCTCTCTGCATTTGTTCGAAATGACTTACTTTAAGCTAGGTGGAACATATCATCACCATGATTATTATTTCTCCATGCGAAACTGAAGAGGTATTAGGTCAAAAGAAAGGTGCGACATCTAATTCTGTTATAGTCCTTTTCCGTGCATGTAGGCTCTTGCTCAAGCAATTCATGATCATGCTCATTAGTCATAATAGCCACTTACCTCTCAGATGTCGGCCCTGTCGCACGCATGTAATCGATATTACCGTCTATTTCCACTCGCAACTTAATAATTAATCATGAAACATGAGCAAAAAGAGGCATTATTTCCTTTGATGCTCTCACATGTTCATTTCGTGCGTGTGAGATGGTTACAAATTAATTTTTATCTAAGCGCATTTTCCTTTCTGAATCATGCGTGTTTGAATTATTTTTCACAAATGGCGACAATTTTGTATGTAGTTCCGAGGACGGAAAAATGAACCGCAAAACTCCCGCAAAGGCGGCCAAGACTCGATATCTCAGGAAGAGAGCAAACGCCGTTCTCCAACTTCACAAACATCACCCAAGGTTCATTACAAAATCTGACATGTACTTCAGTATGCTGATCAACGTGCGATACCATAACCGATCACCTTAATTATATCATTTCATATACATATATTTGATCGATCATCAGAGATCGTCACCAAAACACGAACAGCCACTGAGCTACTTTAGGCTTCACACTGAGGAGAGAGCAATAAGGCGAGCTGGTTTCAACTATCAGGTTATAAGATAAAACAAATTGATCGATCAATACAATTTTTTAAACTTACATTAATTGTCTCCTCAGAAAATAAAACTAATTTATGAGGAGCATAATATATATATGTACGCTGTTGACAGGTCGCAAGCAAGATAAATACCATGGAAATTATTCGTAGATTTGAGGAGAAATTATCAAAGGTGAATAATCATTAATTCTTCGAAACATGGTTTCTTAAACATTTGAAATATATATGCTTAACAAAGATACATTTTTTAATATATTTTTTGGCTGTATACACATATCTAGGTGATAGAGGAACGCGAGATCAAGATGATGCGGAAGGAGATGGTTCCAAAGGCCCAACTCATGCCAGCGTTTGACAAGCCATTCCACCCACAAAGGCAATTATTATACATGAACATATCATTAATCCAGATATAATTGAACTGTTTTATATAATTGAGATTAATTGGTTCACCAAATCTTATGGATAATAATGTAGACAGGTACCTGGAGCAGGTAGGAATTAATGTGGCTATTAGCTGACTAGCTCACTCACTATGTAGAACAAAATGCAAAAAATACTGACTGATGAGAAGCAGTAAAAGGATTGGGAGAATGAAACAAAATAACACACAATGGCAAAACAAGGACAGGATTGTCACGTAGTTGCTTGCTTTTGGACGAGACACTGCAAACTGGACTATATGGAATAAATTCATGCAGTTGCTAGCTAGGTATTCGGAAGATACATTACAAAATGGAATAAGGAATAAACAGTTGATGCCTTTTGGATGGTAGTTGGTGTATATAGCTAAGCTAGGTACTCCGTAGTATATATGCATCCATATTGGGAATTAATTAACTAGGTACAATTAATTAAGGGAATGATTTAATGCTATTTAAGAAGAATATGGGCAACAACTTTAAAAAATAGTGAGATGGTTTGGGGTTCTCTAGCTTGTTTCAGTCTATATATCTAAACCCTCCTTAAATTACATAAGCATTATTGGTAAACGAGGCCAATCCAAAACCATGTGTAATATTCTTGTGATAAAGGTAATCCAACGTAACTATCGAAATTGTGTCAAGCATATATATATATATAATTTCCCCAGCCAGCAGCTGAACACAAAACTCAAAAACTGATAGTAAATATTAATGCTTAATTTCAAAATTCTAAAATTAATTACCAATATTCATGCATATGAACAAATATGATATTGACAGGTCGACGAGGCCCCTGACCGTTCCAAAGGAGCCCAGCTTCCTGAGGCTGAAATGCTGCATAGGTGGAGAATTCCATCGCCATTTTTGCTACAATGCAAAGGCCATCAACTAGATGCATGATCAGGGATATCATCGATTATTGCACATATATACATATCGATCAATCCATACCTGCTTCACCCTCCAACAACTATTTTTTTGCCGTTCAGCTAATCGATCGTCGGTCTGCTCCATGCATGTATGCATGCAAGCACAGTGTTTGCCTCGCATGTACCAACCGTTTTCCATTTACGGTTTTACCTGTGCACGAATTTTCACGTAGGTGTAGTAGCATAGAACGAAATGGCTGCCCATGTAAATCCTTTTATTTTCCTTTCGCTTTCTATTGATCTTTACTTTTCTTTTGTTCTTCTTCTTCCTTTCCCTCTTTTTCTCTTTTTTTCTTCACTGAAGACTAGGAGAGAGAGATATGCGTCATATATGTGTATGTCTCTGCTCTGGTGGAAACAATGATAATAAAGCTTCGTGACTGGTACCATGAGTACGTGTTGTTTTGCTCCAGGAAAGAATCATGCAAGCTGAGTGCATGCATGCCTGCCTTGTTCACATCGACAGGCATATATATATGTTCTCTAAGTTGTATGCATGCTACTGCTTGCAGACACACATGCATGCATGTCGTTCTCACGAAGAAAGCCGATCAACCCTAGATTAGATCTGAATCGAGAAGGCACATATATAGACGACCGAAATGATGAAGGTAACACGGCATGCGGAAGACGAAGACACCGATCACCATTGTCATGCTACAGCTTAGCCGTTGGCTTTTGGTTCAAGATTCACGAACATCGTCGTCCTCTCTCTATCCTATCTCGTTCGAATTCCATTATGCATACACCTCTCTGCGCCTCTACGTACGCGCGTGTTCAAGCGCGCGAGCTCATTTCACCACGAATTTAACAACAGTTTCAGTTCAAGTTCGAGAAGGTACTCTCACTCGAAATATTACAATTACTCTAATGAAATTGGGAGTTATTTGTCTTTATTCTCAGCGGCGAACCCAAAATAAAAATTAACAGAGATCTAATATAATATAAGAGTGATTTTATAGTCTTGGGAAGGTACCAAGAGGGACACTATAATTTTTAGTGTTAATTTTGGTACCTCTTAGGTTTAGGGTACTAAAATTAATTATGGTACCCCTCAAGGACTATAAAATTTCTCATAATATAAGAGCTTTGTTACGGTACACCCATTACCTCTTAAGAGATAATATTTAAGATTAATCTAGACCATTGATTTTAGTTATGATTAAAAATAAACTAAAATTAAAAATACTTGGTGACCAGTAGATAATTGGAAAGTCAGCGCAGAAAATTAGAAAGTATGTGCAAAAAATTAAAAAGTTAGAGCAAAAAATTAAAAAGTCCACGCAGAAAAATCAAGGGTGACCTACTACCTCCTACCTCCTAGGAGGTACTAGGTCACTATCTTTAATCATAGCCATTAGATCAAAACAAATAGACGATTCACAATATTTCTGGTGTACCATAAAATTTGCCTAATATAATACCCTAATTATCACGTACGTATTTATATATATAAATACTTAGCTAAAACAACTAAAAATAGAGAGTTTACACGGTGTAGTCTTGTGCACCGGGTAATTAAACTCAACGTGGAAACGCCCTTATTATTCTAAATGAATCAACTTAGCCTTTATTCTAATGAATTTTCTTTTTTTCGTCAGCTTCAAAAAATAGAAATAAAGCTGATACTAAGAGAAACCATATTTCTAGTATTAATTTGTAGTGCCTCATAGTTCCTCAACATTAGAGAGACACCAAATATCTACTAAGAAGGTGCAGTACCGACGATAAAAAATATAAAACCAGAAACCATCCACTCGATAAACCAGGATAGCTTTCAGCTCAAGAATTTAATCTTCCACTTCAAAATTCAATTGTTCTCCGCTCAACAAAAAGTAACAACTTTTCTTTAGAAAAAGGAAAACTATATATCAAGGGTTGCTGGCAGATAGCAACCTGCATGTATGGATTATATGTAGTGTGTATGTACGATGTGTTAGTGTGTTATGTGTATGTGGTGTAAAGGGCTAGCTGGGGATCGATCGATGGATGGATGGATGGATTATTATTAGGCAGGCGTGCCATGTCGCTGTCAGGTTAAAAGCTTGTTATTCCAAATGTACGCAACGGTTGAAACATCGTGACAACGACAGGGAATTAACTAATGCAAAAGATATATATAGCTAGTTACCAACAAGTGTTTTGACAGCTCAGTTACTATACGTTACAAATCCTATGTGTCGTGTACCGGGAGTTTATCGGGTTGTACAAATATATCGCAAAAAACAATAAATGATCAAAATTATGTTTTGAATAATACCGTACCGTATCGATGTGAAACCTACATGTTTTTCTATCCGGAGTGGTAAGGTACATCCTGTAGAATGTATTGATCCACGTAGGAGTACTGCATATGTCTCGCTCGCTCCTAGGCAATGCATGCATATACTTGCAAGGTGATATGGCCTGGAGCACATATGTGTCAAGAGGTATATATTGGTCGTCTAGGGATCGACATTGCTAACTTTGGATAAAATCTGTTCATCATTTGATGGATTAGGTACGTAATTGATCGATAAAGGGAATGATCTGATGGGCTAATAAGTGGCTAACCGACTGTAATATAATATCCCATTTCCAATTAATCATGGCCCATGTAGCCCAATTAATCATAGTATTATGGAAGGTTTACATATGGCCTGTTTGGATAATTTAAGATTATAAATAGCTAGGAAGTGACGAGAATATAGAGAAGCTGAGAAAGAGATTCTAGAAGTAACTCTAGCTACTAGAAGCTCTTCTAAACATAGTCATAGTCCATAAATAAATTGAGAACTGGGATAGGTTGGAAGTGCATATGGATCCACATTTTCGTTTTGGCTATACCTTCTTTAAATATGAGCACTTAAATAAAAAATTTACGGTTCACATTTATTTGGTTGTATCTTAAAATTTTCCTACTAAAATTAGTGTAAAAAATCATATATTAACGATCGGAGGGTAATTTTATACATATATGCATTGTCACATCCCATCAAAATATGTTGATTAATTAAGAACGCGAAATTTTTGTTGCAACCGTTGGTTGATTCAGTTAACAAATGCTGGCCGGGCTCTGTCTAGCTAGCTAGATCTGTGTGCTGTGTGCGTGTTTTGTGATGCGTGTGAGAAGGGATAAAGGTGCCTGCAGCCTGCAGCCTGAATATATGCATTGATATGTTGGAAGAAGCTAGGAGCGGGCGTTTACAGTGATTGTGGGCTCCTCCATTCAAATGCAGCTCTCATCAGCTCAGCATGGAAATGAGCTGCTGTCGTTGATCGGGCCACATGAGTCTCGTCCCCATCACTGCTTCCCATCTCGCCCTTTCATCTTCCCTTCCTCTCTAGGGTTCTTACTCTTCTAATTGAGAGAGAAAGAGAGAGAGAGAGAGAGAGAGAGAGAGGCTGTGTCTGCATGGACATGCATGCAGCCATTACTTTGGTGATGGCGCACAGTGAGGTGAAGAGAGCATGCTTTTCCGGTGCAAGAGTTATCGCACATGAATGTAGCGAGGTCACCTGTGCCACGTCAAGCTCTTGTGTGGTCCAGCGATTTTTTTCCATATTCTTTTTGTATAATAATATGAATAAAACCAAAACCACCTCTTATTATTATCGTAGCAAACGAATACCGCTGCGGTAGTCGTGACATTCGTTTGTTAATATTAATTTGATGCATTTACCTAATCTTTTTTTACTAAGGAGTGGGTTCGTGGAACACGCTACCATATCTGTATGTGGTACTCAAGGGTGTAACTACGTTATAGCTACATGGTGCACTGTGCACAGGGCACAAGGTCGATCTAATTTACACCCCCTAAAGTAAAATGCTTTGTAATTAGAGAATCAATTTGTTAGATACTTAGATATGTTAGTACGGGACGTCCGGTAATTTTCGTTCTAACATCCGGCAAGATGTTAGATATGTTAGCAATATATATTACCTGGTAGTGAGTTGTCTAGAGTGTTACCTACAAGTTTTCTATAATTAATTTGGTCATTAGTTCTTGCTAGATGTAATTAATTTCAAAAATTCTGCCTCTATTTTGCAAATACATATACATATATTCGTTTCAATTTTATCAAAAATATGCAAAATATTACTGTTTAATTAATTGTCAACCATTTTTAGGTTAAAATATAAAAATCACCTAGAATTAATTATGCTTTCAGAATTTCTGCAAAATGAACATTATGTTTAATTTGTCCCAAGTCCTAATAACAGTCTTTGCAGTAACATGCTGCTAGTATATATTTGAGACATCATATCTGGTACTTCTGTTCCTATCACCGTACACACTGTACATACATTGACCGTATACAAATCCGAGGAGAAAACACAGCTACCTGCATATATGCCTTTCGGACGCAAGAGTTATCGTGTTGTGAAGACCGGCTCTGCGATGCGTGTCAGCGTGTGCACTGTTAAAGACATATGTGCATATATGCGTGTGTGTGTGTGTGTGTTTGCATCTTATATCTCTGCATGCAGTTTCCTCAAAAGAAAGAAGTTATCACTCTGCGGCATGCATGATACATCGGTGAATTAATATGTAGTGGAGTTTTGTACCCTAGCGTTTTGTCCAGATCTCTAACTGTAGTTTTTCTTCGGTTTCTGATCATCGATTCAGTGCAAAGACGAAGCTCGCTTGCAAAGGGACAAACGATAGCTAGCTATTATATGTACATATGTGTGTATGTGTGCCAGAGCATGCATTCATGCATGCAACAGGAGCAAGCAGACAAGTGTTGCTAGCTTGACCACTGTAGCTGATCCATACACAGGAATGTGTGTTAACGTTAGCGTGTATGCATGTTTTGGAAACCTATTGGCCTGGTCACAGCAGCTTCTGGGTGGTTCAGAGGAGTGTGTTAGGGATGAGATCGAGCAGATGTATCCAGCAAATATATGAGATGAGGGAAGGGCACAGAGTTTCTGGTCCTGCAGCCACATGCATGTGCGCATGCATGCATACTGTAATATTGTAATGTTCCCTCAGCTGGTATAGATTTGTACAATCTTTCTATATCAAAGTGTAGTGTTACCTTTTCATATTAAATCGAATTACCAAATTGATACTCCTTTAATCTAACGGTAGTTTATTACAGACATGTCTTTATACAATATAGCCGAATAGTCTTACAACACTGCTAGTGGGGTATACCCCGCAACAATCAAACATAACAAAACATTGCTAAAGAACGCTCCATTAGTGATTGAAAACCCCTTTTAGTTCGGGTTTTGAAACCAATATTATCCATCAGAAACTAAAAAAAGACACATCAGTATCGGTTATTCAACCAGTATTAATACATTCCTTTAGTATCGGTTGGTGTCACCAACCAGCTGGTAATAAAGTTGCTTTTTAGTATTAGTTGGAGACTCTAGCCGAGATACTGAAAAGCTAGCCTTTAGTATCAGCTAGAGTCCTTAACCGAAACTAAAGTCTTTCTGTCCTATTTTTATTTCTTACATTACTACTATTTTAATTTATTTATTACTGCTAATTTTTTATACGCTATTTTTTAAATGAATTTCATTACATCTATTTTTTAATACATCGGTATATTATGTTGGTAAACAATTACATAATCACGATAAAAACACAATCAATGCCATTAGTACAAATATATATATATATATATATATATATATATATATATACATATATACACAAATACATAAAATTTACTGTATTGCATAAACACATTTAATCACACAAAAAAATTTCATCCTGATGTAGGGACGTTCATAGTAGTGAAACTCTTCTTGAGGATGTACGATCTAATCAAGAAGAAACCTGACGAGTTGTTTTTGAAGTGCCTTGATGATATTCGATGGAAGGATTTGATTTTTCATGTGAATCATCTGTCATTTGCAAACTGTAAATATATTAAATTAACTATTCTTTACTAGCTATACAATAAGAATTGACATAGTTAACCGTTGAATTCTTCAACTTGCAATTGTTTTCTTGTCTCCATGTAAACTAGAAAATCATCTATAAAACATAGAAGCCACACAAATTGTTTTTATCCTCCTATCTCTAAATCTTGAGTGCAAAAAACAAGTTATGTAATTTTAGTTCCATGTATGGAACTAACGAAATGTCTAATTTAGATACATACCCATTTCATAACGTTGACATAAATCGTTCATTGAATTCACCTTTACAAATACATAAAACCCTAAATAATTTGTAATCTATTTTTTCTTTAATAATGAACACATTACCCTTATTAATAAAAATATTAAGGTTTATAAATATTAATTAATTCATTTATGCATTAATAAATCTATAACATCCTTAATTTCTAAAAAAAATATTTTCATCCAATAATTATAGCTATTACATATTGGTTGAAGAAAAAAACTAAATTTATGAGAGGATGATGTTGCACCACAATTACGCATGTACTCAATTATTTAATCTTTACAAATAAATAAAACCTTAATAATGTGTGCTGTATTTTTCTTAAATAATGTACATATTACCCTCATCAAGAAAAATTGTATTAAGTTTAATCATATTAAGAAAATTTCTCCATCCTTAGAGAAAAATTAGAGCTCAAAAGGATATATATCCATCTCTAAAACAAAAAACACACAATCCTAACTTTAATTTGGGAGAGGATGAAGTTGCTTACCTTAAAAATGTTTGGATGAGTGAAATCTCCAAAAAAATAAAAAATTTGGGAAGTGTCTCTTTGTTCATGGTGTGGGTTGAGGGAAGGAGATGGCTTCTTATACTGTTCATGGTATTAGTACCGAGTGGGGATCCAACTGATACTAAACCCTTTTGCATTGAGTGAAGACTCCACCGGGTACTAAATGTCTTTACATCAAACAATACTAATGTATTTACTACCAGGTGATGTCCGCACCTAGTACTAAAGGGAAGCTTTAGTACTGGCTATAACTACCAACATCTTTTTGTGTCCTTTTTGACCGTTGTAAGAGATTTTTATTATCGGTTCTAATTGTGATAGGTACTAAATAGGTTGGATAAAAGATCAGTTCTCTAGTAGTGAAAGTCTTGCGAAAGCAATTCATAAAAACAAATCAACACTACTAGGAGATTATGCATGAAATCCTATTCATCAGCATAGTCTTGCTCCTCAATGCATTCCTCCGTGGTTGGTTCCTTGAGAACTCTTCTTTTTCTTCCCCTCGTTTTTCATACTCTGGTGTTGGGGTATTCAAGGGTGAGTATGTTGCTACTCAACAAGCCTTAGAAATTTTATATAGATTGTGACCTATCACCGATGACTTAGGTTAATTTTATAAGAATGATTTTCAAATCCTCTAAGTGTTATAAAGTCTAGAATGTCAAAACCTCTGTCCTTTTAAAAGAAAAGGAATAGCTTTCTTTCGATCATCCGAATAGAACTCGTAGTTCTATTCCTCCGGATTGCTTTGCAATGATCCTCCTCAACATCTTTCCCACATTTCTCCACCCTAGAGTAAGTCTGGCACAAAGCAGCTTCTACCATCTTATTATTTTAATATAGCAAGCCCACCATCAAACAAATTATGTGATCTTATCTTTATCTTTACTCATCCATCATTTATCTATCATCCTAGAGTTCATCCTTACATCACTCTCTATAGAGCTATACAACTCCCCAAGTCACATAGACTTGTTGTCAATCATTTAGGCTAGTCGTATGCCACACATGTAAAACTAATCTTAACACCACGCAAGTGCAACCATTGTATATTCGCTCATGAGTGTAGGCACAAATGTTCAAATAGTTCAAGTTAGACTTCTATGGAAGGGGTATGTTTTACCCATTCAATACAGACTTACTACTGCTACCCATTAGCAAAGGAGGCTCATGAAAAGGTCTTTTCAAAGCAAACCCAGGGTAACTCATTGTCACCTAGATGGGTCCTAGACTAAGCAACAGAAAGCACTAACCAACCTATATATACCTTGGATATCCCATGGGTGCACCGCTCCAAATCCTCCCACTTCTTCTCAAATCATCAATATTTCAATTTTTAATAAAATTGTGTCACCCCAGTGATTCCATGTTCATCGAGAACTGAACTATCATGAACCTAATAGTTACTTAGCTAGGGACAGTCCATAATATCTATGTGGTCGTACTATTTTATGTAAGATGTATTTCCCCAAGGAATCAATCCTTATAGGCCATGTGAAGTCAAGCCACAAAGGTGACGACACTCCCATGGCTAAGTTCACAATACTTTTTTATTTTATTTCAAACATCTCTGGTAATTGGTACCATTTTCAAAATGTTCCATTAATTTCATTTTCCAATGGATACATTATTTCATGTGAAATTGTATGTATAACGTATGTATATGACTATCGATAAATTCCATATATAGAAACTATTACAGATAATATGGCAATCTAGCTAGGGTTTACAAAAAATAAATGCCACACAAGTTACAAGGAAGTGATTGTGCATGTGTGTGTGTTTTTCCTAAATTATGCAATTGCAAATAAAATAAATTTAACAAGAATAGGTTCAAGAGTGTTAAAATGAAGACTTGCCTTCCTTGGGGAAATAGTCAATATCGTTGGAGGCAAAGTCTTCGAGATCCTTATAATTTATGGCTACGCGTGAAAAGATCCATAATAAATGACAAGGCAATAAATAAAATCCTGATATAAGAATTAATAGTATCAAATAAATTAAAGTTTATGATTTTAGATAAATTTAGAAATCTGAATGGA
Organism: Zizania latifolia; assembly: GCA_000418225.1. Taxonomy (NCBI): domain Eukaryota; kingdom Viridiplantae; phylum Streptophyta; class Magnoliopsida; order Poales; family Poaceae; genus Zizania; species Zizania latifolia. Next base: position 829,255 of record KE372802.1, on the reverse strand, counting down.
GCTGAAATAATTTTTCTAGATTTATTGGAAATGTTTTCTAGAAAAGAAAAAGAAAATGATAATGTTTCTCACTATTACTCAGGCCCGGCCTAGCATTGTGTGGCATTGACTGAGATAGAAAGAGAGAGAGAGCACCTATGCTATGAGAGACTGACAATGTGCGCCCACTATCAGAGACTAGGGTGATACACACGTGAGAGATACCTAAGACTGACTAACGGGCCCATGTGCACAGTGGAACAATACGCAATGTGTGTGCACTAGACTACAGACTGATGAGACCCACTTGGTAGAGAGGCAGGGAAGTGCCATGCGTGGTTGGTGGGGACATGCTGACATTACGGCCCTATGTGTCGGTGGGATAACGTTAGGAGCGAACGAATAGGACTGGTAGCTTGACCCTATGTGTCAGCGAGGTAAAGTGTGTGTACAAGGTCGTTTGGAGGTTGAAAACGGTCACAGACGACCATCATTCATTGACACCATCATGCCTAACCACAACACTAAGGTTTATCAAAAATTAATAGGAGCTTGATGGTAGCAACTCATGAGGACATACTGGTTTGGATTTAGGGTTTGATATGGGATTTAGAGACCGGTGATACTCTAGGTCTACTTGGGTCACACTACCATAGAAATAATCTTTAGTGACTAAGCTTTACTGACAGATAAATGATGCGTGTCAATAATATACTTTTAGTGACGGACTATTTTACACCCGTCAGTAAAGCTGCATTATTAGTGATGGGTCGTAATGTGGACCGTCACTAAAAAGAGGGCACCCCCATTAGTGATGGGTCACATTACGACCTGTCACTAAAGGGTCGAAGAACTAGTGACGGGCGATATGGCGGTCACTAATGATCGGCGTGATCATTAGTGACGGGCGGTAGATACCGCCCGTCACTAGTACTCGTCGCATGTATAAAAGGGCGAGCAAAAACTTGAATAGACCCCCATGCTCTTATTTCACTCAAACTCGCACCCTAACCCTAGCGCCCGTGCTCCCTCGTCCTCGCTATCGTCATCGCCGCCGCTGTCGCTACCTCCGCCACGTCCTGCTCGTTGCCTCCACCTCCTCTTCTTCGTCGTTCACCTCCTCTCCTTCCTCATCCATCCTCGTTGTCATCGCCAACAAATCCTCGTCGTTGCTTCCTCCACCCGAAGGTAAGTAGCCATCTGACCCTTCCCCCTTCATTATTGCTAAGGTTTCTACTATTGTGATGATTGCTAGGGTTTCTAAGTATTACATTGCCATTTTGTGGTTATGTATGATATTTTATTAAATATGAAGTGGATTGTCTTGTTAAACATGAATTCGGGTTTCTACAAGTATTACCATGTATGTGTGATATTTTACTTTCTAAGTATTACGTTACCATTTTGTGGTTATGTGTGATATTTTGTTAAACATCAAGTGGATTATTTTGTTAAACATGAATTAGGGTTTCTATAAGTATTAGCATGTATGTGTAATATTTTACTTTCTAAGTATTACATTGCCATTTTGTGGTTATGTATGATATTTTGTTAAACATGAATTAGGATTTCTACAAGTATTATTGTATTTTTTTTCATCGTTGTTAAAAAAATATGAATTAGAGACATAATAGAATTACTATCGGGCAACGACATGACAAGCCTCCCAAGTGATCAACAGGGCACTTCCGTCAGATATCGTACTTCCAGCAGTAGGCCCGCCGTCCCCATGGTATGTCGTTTTCCTCATTTTTCGATATTTTAGGGTGATTGAACACTGCTTCATCAGATGTTTTTTTGCTATTTTGTACTGCAAGTGCTATGTGTAGATATAGTAATCCATGCTAACAATGTAGGTACCAACATATGATCCGAAGTGTTGCCTTCTGAAAGTCGGTCATTTCCTGAGACATCACATGGTAAATACATTGCATATTCTATTTATGTGTTAACAAAATTAATAAACTGATACGATATTATCTCACTGTTGTAGTTTCTACTAAAAATTTGTCAATCACCATAACATTCATGATGGTGACACTCTTGAGATATCAATAAGAGATGGCTGCACCAATATGGTTAAGGTTGAAAACTCTGGAGGTAGGTTATGCCTGAGTAAAGGGTGGTCTGCATTTGCTGACCGAGTCACCCTAGTAGAAAGGGACTTTGTGGTACTAATAATGAGAGCCCCACTGTTAGCCATGGTTACCATTTTTAATAATTATGGTAAAGAGAAAACATCACAAGTCATAAAAGTAGATACAAGTGATAGCGGTATCTATAACGAACTCACATTACTTATTAGATAGACATTCCTATTTTATATATGTACTTACCAATATTTTTATAATGGTAGGTGAGGCTCCTATGAATGCTGAGAAGAAGGGGAGGCATAAATCGAGGGAGGGCGACACCGATCAAATAAACCAATTGAAGAATATATGTTATTTTAGTAATTCTACAGATGTAACTCAAGAAAGAAAGGCTCTCCTACAAGACATCATGGCAGGTCTATCCTCTAGGACTTAGTTATATATCTGCATAAGCAATCCCTCAATCATCAAGAAAAAGTTGGTGGTAAGCACTTTGCACATGTCATAATTACAAACATCTATACATATATGCACTTACCTCGTCTAACTAGCTAACAATAAATTTTATTATAACAATACTTTTCAAGGCAGTATTATGAGAAGTATATCACACCTCACCTACACCAACAGAACACCGAGATCCAAGTGATAGCAGTAAGAAGCATAACAATCTCAATTGCAGTGCATAAATCAATAGATGGATGGTGCAACCTAATGACTGATTTTGGCTAATTTCTATGAGCCAACGAGTTAGTTGTCAGCACAATATGTGTCTTTTATTTGAAATATAGCAAGCTCATAAGAAGTTTTGTACAGCTTTGATCGTAAGAAAACTCTATTTGAAATATAGCAAGCTGTAGAAATTGCTTCAGCCTAAAACTTCCTAGGAGTCTGATGTTCATCAAGCATAGTTCTAGCCATCTCAACCAAAGTTCTATTCTTTCTTTCACCAACACCGTTCTGTTGTGGAACTCTTGGTGAGAAAAACTGATGTTCAATGCCTTTTTCAGCACAAAAGTACTTAAAAGATGAATTCTTAAATTCAGTACCATTGTCACTTTGAATTGCTCTAAGTGCTACCGGGAGTTCTACAGAAAGTCTAAGAACCAAGTTTCGAAAAAGACCAAAAGCTTCATCCTTAGATGCCATAAAGAAAATCCAAAAATATCTAGAGAAATCATCAACAATGACAAGAACATACCACTTTCCCCAATAGATTGAACTCGAGCTAGCTGGTCCAATAGTATCCATGTGTAAAAGTTGACTAGGTGCAGTTGTCATAACTAAGGTAATAGGAGCATGTGAGATAGAAACCATTATGACATAACAACAAGAAGAGCAAACTAAATTACCAATACCTTTAAGTTTTGGTAAGCCACGAATAAGATCCAAACCACTAACACGAATAAGATGATCAAAACCAATATGGTCAAGTCTATGATGCCAGAAGAATAAATTTTTAGAATCATCGGTAACTAGACATTTCATCTTAGAAGATAAAGGTGAATCAAAATCAGCTTTAAAAACTCTTCCAAAACGTGAAATCTCGAACACAAGATCACCGGAGGCATCAAGAACTTTACAACCAAATTTTTTGAAGCACATCTCAAGATCCTCATTAACCATTTGTGATACAGAAAGCAATTTATATTTCAGATTGTCAACAAGAGCTACATCTTTGAATACAAATTTGTCACTTACCTTGACTTTACCTTTTGCAATGACAGCGCTAGTAGAAGCATCTCCAAAAGTCACTGATTCAGACCAGGATGTACGTGTGAGGGAAGAGAATAATTTTTGTCACCGGGCATGTGACGTGAACATCCAGAGTCTACTAGCCATATGTTCTCCTTCCTCGCTCTCATGGCCTACACACGAGAAGATATCGAGGTCTCAGCACTGGGGTTAGATAAAAGAAATTTAGGAATCTAGTATTGAGACACCTGACCAAAAACACCAGCAAGCAAAAATCCTCGAGCAAAACTAGTGTCACTTTTATCTCTTATCAAAATAGGGCATTATCGATCAAACCATCGATTAACCCTTGGTTCGACCACCGAAAGAGGTTTGCCCGATCGCCTCAAATGTTGTGGCCTGAGTGCTCTACTTGATTCCACAAATGACCATTGCCACTTATATTTAGCAAATGATTTTTTCCTGTTCTTTTTCTGTTGTCTTACAAGTCTAAAATAGAACTGAACCAAGTGTCAATCTTTTCCACAATGTGTACAATCATACTTCACATGTTTAGTTGTTTTAGATGCAGAAGCAATTATACTTAATGTTGCTAAGTTTGATAAGGTTCCAGCAGATTTTAAAAACTATTTCCTTTGGTTCTGGTTTAACCTTAATCTTACCTCTTTGAATAACTTTAATTACAGTAGGTTGATGAAAAGTGAAATAAGCACGAGCTTCAAAACCTAGTCCTATATGATTTGTGCTTACTTTAGATGTATCCAATAACATGTTGAGGTTCTTTTTACTAGTTAAAAAGCGTTTGCAAGGATCTTTGTAGATAATCAATTTTTTTTATCAAAGCAACACAACTGTTATAAATATCAACAATGCTCTTTTGTTTACGACAATTTAAACAAGACAACGTCTCATGAGTGAGCAAGTCATTTTATAAAAGTTCAACTCTACCATAAGCATCTTTTAGTTTCAATTCAAGCAATGAGCAATTTGAACAAAAAGTTGAACCATGTTTCACAATGGTTGAGTTCTTAATATTCTTAAGTTGTTTGAATTTACTATAGTATAAAGCATTTACCAAAGAACTAGCAAATAAAATAACTTTCTTCTTTTTCAGATAGTTCTTGGTAACAAATAGTTCATCGACAACTCGAGAAAGCATGATAGTTCTAATAGCAAAACAAGATTCATTCTTGACAATTTTATCGTTGAGCTTATGAAGAGTAGAAACATGAACATCTCTTAAAGCTATAATTTTATATTGTAAAGCATCACATGATTTGCATGAATCATCATCAGGAATAAAATACTTGAGCCTATCAATTTCAGAATTAAGTGATTCAACAACAAGTTCATATTTCTTAGCTTTCTTATTGCATTTTCTCAATTTATTATCAAGACGAACAACAGCACGAGCTAAATCATCGTAAGTAGGTTTTACCTCATTTTCATCGCTGAAAAGTTCATCCTCGCTGGAGCCTACCATGTCACCTGCCATAAAACATATTCTAGTTAGATCATTCTTTTTGCCTTTACCTTCGTCTTCACTTCCATCACTCATTGAGTCCACATCACTCATATCAACTTTTTTGAGGGTGGCAAGGACTCGATGCACCATCTTCTTGTAGTTGCGGTTCTTCATCTTATCCTCTTTGGATGGGTCCTTGCTGTCCTCCTTGTCTTCTTTTGATGATTTCTTTAGCTTAGGATAGTTCACATGAATATGGTTGGTCTCACCACATTCAAAGCATCAAATATGACCACCTCTTCTTCTATTTCTTACATTATTCAAAGCTTTAGTAACTTTCATAGAAAGCAACGCCAAGTCCTCCTGTACAAACTGCTCAAATTGTTCATCAGACAGGGCATTTAAAGCAGATAAAGAAACATTCGAAGATGATACAAAAGAAGAAGACTCATTAGAAGGCGAAGAAATCAAAACCATTGATTTAGGAGAGATCTTGCGTGAAAATACATTCAATTCATAAGTTTTTTAATTTCAAATAAAAACTATCCAAAGTAAGAGTAGTCATATCCACCGACTCTTGAATTAATGTAACTTTTATCTCCCAAACTGACATATCAAGCCCACTAAGTAAATGTCTAGCAATTTCAGAATCAGTATAATTAGTAGCATAAGAAGAATCAACTAAATGAAGATTGCTAAGAATTTTATTACAGCGAGCAAAATATTCATCCAAGGTTTCACCGGGTTTTATCTTAAATTTCATATACTCTTTCTTGTACACATCTTTGCATACTTAATTATGGAAGAGCCTTGATGATAGGCACAAAGAGCATTCCACATCTCATGCGCAGAAGAAAAGTGAGAAATACGATCAAAATCAGAACGCCCAACACCATTGACAATCAAGTTTTGAGCTTTGCAATTTGCCTCAAAGGCAGCCTTATTAGTGTCATTAACTTGATTATCAGTAGATGGATCATATAGTTTAGAAACCTTTTCTCATATATCAAAACCCTGTGATATGATGTAAGCCTCCATCTTTGTTTTCCAAAACTAAAAATCAATTCTATCAAAAATATAAGGCTTAGTTGAAAACCTCTTGGATGCCGTGGTGATTGTTTAAATTAGTTAAGATTGAAACAAAACAGAAACTAAGCTCTGATACCAATTGTAAGATCGAATGCACTAACCACGGCAACTAGAGAGAGGGTGAATGGTTGCAGTACCCAAAAATAACCCCAAAAACAAAATCAGAAAGCTAATTTCTGACCAATCAGCAAAATCCCTGACCAGACTGAATTTCCTGAGGACTCAGAAAATTTCTCGAGGAGTTCTCAAATTTCTCGAGAGCTTTCTCGAGGACTCAGCAAATTTCCCGAGAGTACTCCCGAGGACTGAAAATAGCTTGACCAAGTAGTGGTAAAATAAGCGTAACTTAAAAACCATAACTCGGATTGATCTTAAATTTTAACACAATAAATTAGATTTCAATATGAAACTTTTTCGACTGATTTCACTCAGATCCAAGTTCCAATCAAAAGTTATGATACTCGAGATTTGCTGCAGGGTAAAAACAGAATAGATCCGATCCGAAAATTTAAAACCTTAATTGCTCCTAAAATACAAAAAAATAATCAATGAAACTTTTCAGATCTCTTTCTTAATGTCCTAGCAAGATTTTGGATGAATCAATTTGAATTAAATCGCAAGTAAAAGTGAAATCATAGAATAAGCCACAACGATGCAAACCGATGAACATTAAGAAGAAAAAATGCGATACCACACTCCTTGATGCTTGAAGATGAATCTTTATTACATAAGAGTATTTACAAGGTGCATTCAAAGCACCCCTCACCAAATCACGTCCAAACCCTAGATGGAAGAGCAAAAGGCTAAACCCTTATTTTTCTCTCTTGATCGTAGCCACTATTATGCTCTCCCCTCTAGTCTATTTATAATCTCATCGTGGCTGTCACCAAGAGCCACGAAATTAATAACTTTTGGAATCCTAATCTAACTAGGAATCCATACCCCTTACGAGTCCTCAAATCCTAACTCCTTCCAAATTTATTTTCTTTCTATATCTGCACGCATCCTGCATACACCATATGGAAACCTCGCATCCTTTCTATATTCGCACACATCTCCGCGTACGCCATATGGAAACATTATCTTCACGTGCAGCATCCTCTAGCCCGAGTGTCCCGCATGACATCCTCGATCGTTCTAAACCTCAGCTCCTCTCCGAGCTTAGTTCCGATCCCATCATCGACTATGACTCGCCCTCAAGCAATGCCTGCAAATGAACAAACTAAGAAACCATTTTCTCGAGCACAAGTTCTTTCTAACTTGACTCAATCAGTCCAATCAATTCTTTCCAAACTAACTCAAACATTCCAATCAATCATAAACACTGTATTTATTGAATAAACAATTTAAGCATATCATTCGACTCGAATATAAAAAATCCGAGTGATCCAAAATCCCGAGGTTGAAATTCTCTCGGGTGCTAAAATCTCTCGAGAGCTGAATTTCCTCGAGGGCTGGATTCCTGAGTGCTAAGTGCAGAGTACCCGATAAGAGTGTTTGACAACTCGACCAAAATGCCCGACCACTCAAACCAATCAAAACCAATTTGTTCATCTCATATCAACATCAAACTAATTTATTCATCATTTATCAATGATCATACACATGATCTCACAACGCCATTCTCCGATGCGACACACTATTGGACTCATGACTTGGATGAAAGAAGTGCACCCAAGTTTGCCGCTAGTGATTAGACGGGTGCGCTAATCAAATAGGGAGAAAGAAACGATTCAATGCCACTACAATGAGACAATGTGAGCAACGCTTGTGATCATGTGATTGAGGGCACAATGAGGCAGGCTAGGCTAGTAGGGCACTCAACGTGCACGAAGATACGATAGAAGGTGTGGCGAGGCTAACCTACCTTGGGTTTGGTCAACTCTATCAGCATAATGTTTATGGCACTTGGGTTGCTATTTTAGGCATCATATGTCAACGGCTACGGAGTAGTGTTCATGAGCAACAGAGTGAAGTAACGATGGTGCAGGACTATGGGCCGGTGGACATCTGGTGGTGCTATGCCAATGTGAACTAGAGTTGATAGTTTTCTAGATTTAGTGATACATTAGCCAGCATAGAGAAGGTAGAAAGGAGCAGAGAAATAGTGATGCAAGTATTGGGAAGAAAAGAGAGAGAAAAGAGGGTGGGTCATTCAGGAGATGGGTTATAGTTTGATTGGGCCAAATGGACTTAGGACTAGGAGGAAAATGAAAGCCCATTGGGCTTATGGGTTATGTCAAAGTTATGTTTGGACGATGAATAGTGTCAGCTAAGGCTTTGGTGGTTCGGTCGTAAGAACTTAACCGGTTGGTCGAATGAATTATGTTTTGGTTATGATTGTATGTAAGTATTTTTGTTCAGTCAAATTGACTAGGGTTCAGATGTCGATTTCAATGAATTGGTCTTTGATGGAATCAATGAGGGTATATATATGAAGTCTACGAGATTGGTCGAATGGATTTGAGATATTTTGTTTTTTGTTTGGCATTCAAATAACCAAATGACTAGGAAACGATATTTCACAATTAACATTTTGTTAAATAATTTTGAGGTGCATTCCAAGCATCGAGATGTCATGAATATGCATTTTAGAGGTTGGAATATAATAATTCTATACATTTAAATGTTAATATGTATGAACATTATCGCTAAACTATATCTCATTATTCTAAGTTGTATTCCCATAATCTAACTTCTAAAATATGTGGTTTGGTGATAAATTAATCACTAAAGTTGTAGCTTTACCGTACCATGTCTTAAATCTATATTTTTTGAATAATCTATTGCTAAATAGATTGTTGTGTGATATTATGCCTTAAATCTATAGATTTGCGATAACTTTGCCAAATTAGTGATAGTTTTGTGAAATTTACTCATATGATTTGTCATGTCCATTAATAATAGTGTATTCTTAGTAACTTATACAAATATATAACTGGAAAAAGCAATTGTAAGATGTGTGTGTATATATATATGGGAGAGATCTTGTTGATATGTACTAATCATCAAGTAAAAAGGAAAAGGGGTACTATTGTATTTGTTACGATATTTTGAGGAACGCGACTTAACGTGTAGAAGTAAGCGAGCATAATATAATCGGTGATAAGCATATCGAAACTAAGAAATTCAATATGTCCTTATTTAAACAATCAACAAAATCTTCATAATCAGGAGAGGTCGGGCATGCATGCACATGCCATCACTTCTAATTCCTCATTCTTTCTTAAGAAAATGAAGGAAGGTGTCAATTCCAAATTTAGAATTGTTTGCATTTTGCATTGCATACACCATCTAATCAATTCCAAATACGTGTTATTTTAGAGTTGTGCGGATGAATTTAGAAAAGAATATTAGTTGCCTCTATAGTTATTACACATTGGAAATGTAACTTCATTCTATTTAAGAGTTGTACCATTTAGTTAGCAAGCCATTTTCAAATAGATAGTCATTCATGTTGCTATTTTTATTTGTGATCAACTGCCCGAGTAGCTCGACATGCAAGTCTAACTATAATATCACGACTTCTTAGAAGGTGGACAGAAAGAGAACAACTTGTAGGATGAGAGTACTCATCGATGCCTCTAGCACTAGGTGGCCCCACGAAGAATAGGGCAAACACTTAGTGGCTGTCCTCATGAACTAACTACCGCAAGCGCTCTTCCTCCTTGTCAGTTGCCGTGACAATCCCTATCTCTAGAGCTAAACCACAATATTGTCTATAAGTAATGCCCTTAGTTAGAACAACCAGCTAGTATCAGGTCTGCCCATTGATTGGTCAGGGATTCCTATGCCTAAGGGCAGTAGTTTTACCTTTTCACCTACTGCATTCCCTTTATTCTAGTCCGACGTGTGGCCCAAGCTATATTATACCTTACCTATAATCCTTCAGTCACTCAGTAGTTAGGTGAGAAAAGTTCAAATGCACTGGGCAAGACTAAGAACCATGAGAGTGAGTCTACCATGGAGCTCAACACGGAGCAAGCTCCTTGCGTCATTGACAACATGTTGAGCATGCCACCTATGGTACTCATTATTTATAGGACTAAGCATCCATATGATGAGTCTACCATAGAGCTCAACTTAGGTCAAACCTCTTGCGCCACCAATAGCACATCAAGCATGCCACTGCTAATCTTTATGATTTTGACACGCACATCGTATGACATGCTCCAAGATGCTCCGAGTTTGTAAAGTACCAATAGGAGAAATAGCACGACCATAAGCAACTATCCCTACATGCTAGAATAAATTAGCATTGCATATTCAATTAAGATAGTCACTCGTAGTGCTATTTCATTAGAATTTGATCATCTGCACGAGTAGAGCTCATTATGAAAGTCTAACTCTACCACGAGATCATTTTACAATTAAGTCTAACTCTAACTCTAACACAGGAATTAAGCCTAACCTAGACTTAACCACCGGGTGGGATGTGCCACATGGCATTAGGCCTTACAGCAAGGCCTAGCTACGATAGCCTTTCCCCTCGATGATACAATGGTTCTCCTCAACCATGATCCAATCAAGTGTGGTCATGCGGGACGACTGAGCAGAGTGAAAATATGACCACCTATGTTGGGTGAGCCAACATAGAGCACCTTGACTACTTAGCTAGTTTATAGATTGCTCTCTATGAGCCCCAAGAGCTAAAGAAGGGAAATCATATACGAAGCACTGTACCCACTAACATGGTCGAGGAGCTGTTCTCCCTAGACCTCATGAATAGGGCATGCCAGTTAGAAGATGACTCGTGGGTCCCTAAGCTAGGCAGGCACATCAAGCGGAGCATGGACTGATGTACTCGGTCAATCTACATTTAATGTAGGCACTTGTCAAGGGTCACTCGACATTAAGTGTGGGCGATCTCCTGTATCTAGCTCAATCATCATATCTGCCCCTGTTCCACCAGTGAAACAAGGGGATGTTCCATCTGATTGCACTCAATGTAGTAGCCGTAGAGAGACACCGTGGGACAATAAGACCGATGACAAGACCTGTTAGGGTAAAATACTTCCACTGTATAAACAACAACTATCTTAAATTCAAAGTGTCTCAAAGGACATTCAAAGGAACTCCGAGCAGCATGCCCTCCAAAGGATCTTTATGCTTTGATCTATGAGCAGGACTCTTGAAGCCATCTCTAGGCTTCTAAGCACGGCTTATCTCAAGACTTCGAGGGTCCGAAACCACCTCGAAGGAAGGACCAAAACCAGAGGCCCCCATCTCCTCCGACAAGACGTGCATTCAATGTAAAAAGCCTCGAAGGTCGGGAATAAAGACTTTATTGTACATATAATGAGTACTTTTAGTGTTCATACGGTGTATTACCGTACAACCCCTATGTAACTTTATATACAACAATATTATATATCGGTTGTAAGTAGAGGATAAATTAGTATTATCCTACTTAATTTCTACCTATAAATACTGATCCCTTTTAAAGGAGTATAGGCATCAAATACTTGATATTTATACTCAGACAACCAATCAATGAATATAAGATTATTATGTTATTCGGAGGCCTGAACCAAAACATTTACACTTCGCATGCATAGCTCTTCGAAGCTATTTTGAACCTGTGGTTAATTCTTGTTACGCCAACAAGGCCAAATGATTTGCATAGATAGGCTAGGATAAATAATGATATAAGTAGCAAGTAGAGTATATACTATCTATCCCTAATATCAGCCCAGAAGTGATTTTTCATGGTCTATCCTAGACTAAATAATGATGTAAGTAGCAAGTAGGGTACTATCTATCCAAACTAGGAAAAAAACTCAAGCAGTCCAAGGGGTTCCACTCTATCGAGCAGGCTATGTCCCATGATTCTAGCAGTCTCGGCTCATTCTAATTTAGCTATGTAAGAGACCTACTCACATAGGCCACACTTAGACTAGTTCGGGTCCAAAGTCCATAGAACACCTCTTATAATATACTTGGTAGTACATATAGGATGTAAGATGTTATCCAACAGATGACTCAAATCTAGGTAAAAGCTTGTATTTCAGTGCCAACGACAGAAACATTATGACAGTCTTTAACATCAGTAATGAACACCGAATTATCCACATAAATATGCTGGCCCTAAAATTTCTAAGGAAGCTATATAAAGATATAAAGAAGATGCTTTTAGAGCACCGATATAAACATAGTAAGTTAGGTACAAGTACTATGTGGTACTCGTGGAAGTGACAACAGTAGTCGGGCCGTATGTCGTCAAAAACGCTGTATCTAGCTATGTGTACGTTCTCATGTATGTATGCACAGTGAGCAAGGCAAATTAAGGTGTCCTGTACTCGCGCTAGCTACAGTTCCAAAGTACGTACGTACACGAACGTATACCAATACCTACAGTTGCGAAGTACATAGGTAGCTAGGTACTTTAATCAATTTATGTACCTAGCTAGCTAGGCACGCATCATGTTTATCTGTAAATATGTATGTATATACATCTCACTACTACTTTTTTTATAAATAGCTCAATCGGGATTCTGTACATGAGGTTGCCGCCGCCTGTGACTGAAGATATGTCAAAATTTTGCATTTTTATAAGGAGATGGACATCAAAGTTATTTCCACATATAAATACCGTCTATAAAAATCGATTTGACATATGGTCGATTGGCTAAGAGACCTACGTATGTAATTGAGTCTATTTTTATAGGCGGTCTTGCTAGATAGATTGTCTTTATAAATTTGTTTCTACACCCTGTCACTACCACAGAAACGATTTTTAGTGATGGAGCTTTACTGATGAATTAATGACACGCGTCAGTAATACATTTATAGTGACAAACTATTTTACACGCGTCAGTAATGCTGTATTATTAGTGACGGATCATAGTCTCACCCGTCACTAAAGATGGGGCACCCCCATTAGTAACAGGTCACAGAGGTCACACCTATAGTGACGAGTTATGTTGCTGTTGGGTTATGGGGAGGCTACGCTAGCGCTTAATTTCAAAAATTTACCCCGTTAGCTCAGGAACCATGCGTGTAATGGGATCATGATCATTACCTTGAGCCTCGAAACGTGCTAGGGCAGCGGAAGTAGAGTCGATGAAGCGCGTCCTCGAGCAGCTCTTCTCCGGCTCCGTTTGTTCGTCGGCGATCCGGCGATGAAGACGACGCGATCCGACGATCCGGCGAACTCCACGGGAAGAAGATGAGCACCGATGCAGCAACGGTGCCTCTACGGTATCCACACATACAGGGATACGATCACCTCGTGCCAGCGTGCTAGCACCGCTTGTGAGATCCAGGAGAGAGAAGAGAGGTGGCGGCTACGGCTCTCAACCAGGAGCAATAGCAGCAATGGCAACAATGACCAGCAACCTTTTCGTGCTTGCCCCACCTCTCTTTATATAGTGCCCAATCGTGGGCCTTTAATATGTATTAAAGCCCAACAGATCTAATCTGTTCGTCTAGCCCAGAACTTCCGGCTACAGCCAAAACTTCCGAAAATGACCTTCTGTATCTAATTAATTCTCGATCCTGAACTTCCGGCTACAGCCGAAACTTTCGGTTCCTCTAGAAAATCAAATACTGGGGCTGGCCCAAAACTTCTGATCCACCAGGACATCCGGATGCACCACAACCCAGAACTTCTGGCTACAGCCGGAACTTCCGGTTCCCCCAGAATTTTCTTGGGCACAATTCCATCACTCATCACCAAAGTTAGTGTAAAATTTGGCACGGATGGTTTTGAATTCGTAATAAAGAACAAGTGTTGTTCGATATTTTCGAATAGTATGCTCTATGGTGTTTGTCCATTATTGAATGGCTTATATATTCTGAATCTTGAGGATACACACATTTATAACATTAATACGAAGAAACCTCGACTCAATGATTTCAATCCCACCTATGTCTGGCACTGTCGTTTGGGTCATATAAATGAGAAGCGTATGCAGAAGCTCCATAGAGATGGGCTTTTGGAGTCATTTGATTTTGAATCGTTTGACACATGTGAGTCTTGTTTGCTTGGCAAAATGACTAAGACATCTTTCACTGGTCAAAGTGAGAGGGCAAACGAGCTATTGGCCATTGTACATACTGATGTATGTGGACCAATGAGTTCTACAGCCAGATGTGGATTCCAGTACTTCATCACTTTTACCGACGACTTTAGTAGATATGGTTACGTCTACTTAATGAGGCATAAGTCGGAATCCTTTGAAAAGTTCAAGGAGTTCTAGAATGAGGTATAAAATCATACTGGCAAGACAATTAAATTTCTACGATCGGATCATGGAGGTGAATATTTGAGCTATAAGTTTAATGATCATCTGAAGCAGTGTTGAATTGTTCCACAGCTGACTCCACCTGGTACACCTTAGTGGAATGGGGTGTCCGAGCGGAGAAACCAAACTTTGTTAGACATGGTCCGGTCGATAATGAGTCAAACTGATCTTCCATTGTCTTTCTGGGGATTTGCTTTAGAAACTGCTGCTTTCACACTAAACAGAGTTCCATCTAAATCTGTAGAATGGACACCATATGAGATATGGAATGGGAAGCGTTCCGGGTTATCTTTTCTAAATATTTAGGGTTGTGAGGCCTATGTAAAATGTTTGACGTCTGATAAGCTCACTCCCAAATCTGATAAATGCTTCTTTATGGGATATCCTAGGGAAACCAAAGGATATTACTTTTATAACCGGGAAGAAGGCAAAGTGTTTGTCGCTCGAAATGGTGTTTTTCTTGAGAAAGAGTTTCTCTCGAAAGGGGTTAGTGGGAACACGGTGCAACTCAAAGAGGTTCGAGATCCACTAGAAAATGTTTCACCTCCTACTGAACAAGATCTTGACATGCAAAATGTTGCAGATCCTGTTGTCGAGACACCAGCCCCACGACGGTCAGAGAGGTTGAGTCGTGCGCCTGAGCGGTTAGCGTTTTTGACCACTGGGCAGCGCGACATATTATTGTTGGACAATGATGAGCCTAAGACCTATTCGGAAGCTGTGATGAGACCAGACTCTAAGAAATGGCTTAGAGCTATAAGATCCAAGTTAGAATCCATGCAAGAGAATCAAGTTTGGAACTTGGTTGATCCACCTGATGGTGTAAAAACTATCGAGTGTAGATGGATTTTTAAGAAAAAGATAGACGTTGATAGAAATATTCACATTTATAAGACACGATTGGTGGCGAAAGGTTTCAGGCAGATTTAAGGTGTTGATTATGATGAAACGTTTTCACCCGTCGCTATGCTAAAGTCTATCCGGATCATCCTAGCAATTGTCGCATTTTATGACTATGAGATATGGCAAATGGATGTCAAGACGGCTTTCCTTAATGGAAACCTAAGTGAGGATGTGTACATGACACAGCCTGAAGATCTTGATGATCTAGAGAATGCTGGAAAAGTTTGCAAGCTGCAAAAGTCCATTTATGGGCTGAAGCAGGCTTCTCGGAGTTGGAAGCTTCGTTTTGATGAGATAGTCAAAGGGTTTGGCTTCATCAAGAACGAAGAAGAGTCTTGTGTTTACAAAAAGGCTAGTGGGAGCTCACTTGTGTTTCTGGTCTTATATATAGATGATATTCCTATACTAGATGCTGTCAAGGCTTCATTGAGAAAAAGTTTCTCAATAAAAGATCTTGGAGAGACAGCATACATCTTGGGCATAAAGATCTATAGAGATAGATCGAGAAGGTTAATTAGATTAAGCCAAAACATGTACATTGATAAGGTATTGAAACGGTTCAATATACAGAATTCCAAGAAAGGTTTTCTGCCAATGTCACATGGTATTTCTCTCAGCAAGAGTCAGTGTCCTTCGACACCTGATGAGCTAGAGAAAATGAGTGCGATCCCGTATGCCTCCGCAATTGGATTCATCATGTATGCCATGCTTTGTACACGCCCAGATGTTTCTTATACTCTAAGTGTTACGAGCAGATATCAGTCAAACCCGGGTGAAAGTCACTAGGCGGTAGTAAAAAGTATCCTTAAGTACTTTAGAAGAACTGAGGATATGTTCCTAGTCTATGGAGGCGAGGAGGAGCTCGTTGTAAATGGTTACACCAATGCCAGCTTCCAGACCGATAAGGACGATTCGTGATCGCAGTCTGGATTTGTGTTCTGCCTCAATGGAGGCGCAGTAAGTTGGAAGAGTTCCAAGCACGAAACGGTTGCAGATTCAACGATAGAAGCCGAGTATATTGCAGCTTCGGAAGCTATGAAGGAGGCAGTTTAGATCAGAAAGTTTGTTTCTGAGTTAGGTGTTGTCCCTAGTGCGTCCAGTCCAGTGGACCTCTATTGTGATAATAGTGGTGCCATTGCGCAAGCCAAGGAGCCTAGGTCGCACCAGAAGTCCAAGCACATACTGCGGCGCTATCACATGATCCGTGAGATTATAGATAGACGTGATGTGAAGATATGCAAGGTGCACACGGATTTAAACATAGCCGATCCGTTGACGAAGCCTCTCTCACAGCCCAGACATGAGGCGCACTTGAGCTCTATGGGTATTAGATACTTACGTGAGTGAGTCGAGTGTATGTGAGAAGAAGTTAGTTTGTCTATGCTGATGTACATTTGGATAATTTGTTATCTTTTTCCTTGAATAAATGTCTTTTACATTGATCAGCAAGTTGATGACTTATTTGTGAGACTCTTTGTGTTATGATGTTGTTCTAAACGATCCCTAATCTCATATCGTCATGTGGGACAGTGATAATTCATATATTAGCGCATCTGTCTGATTGATGATCATGTTTCACAGATCATAGACATGGAGATGTCAAATCAGTGATGTGGACTCATGTTGGTGAACATGGAGTTGGATAGACCCACCTTGAGATACTGTTGGGATTGTTATTTTATATGTGCCATCAGTTGTTATCTCAAATGGTGTACCTGCAGAATTCTTAGACCTGAGATCGTCATTGATTCTAGAATGTGTAGTAGCACACTTAGGAGCTTCCAAATGCTATTCCGTAACAGGGTAGTTATAAAGGTTGCTTTCAGGTGTGTCACGAAATATGTCGTGCGATGTGAGCGGTCAAGATGGAATTTACCCCTTCTACATAACGGGAGAGACGTCTCTAGGACCCTCGAGGTAGTCGGATTGGAAAGTGCATAGCCATGCCACTATGATCAAAGAGTTTATCATGATTGAATCCACTACTTGATCGAGTAAAGTGTCGAGCTACCAACAAGGGTGGCATGTATCTCGCCTTGATTGATGTCGTGTGGTAAAGGGATTGGTGTGTGAGTATATCAAGGTTCAGAAAGTATGATTTTAACTTTGTATGCTTTCGGGGGTCAATATGTGTTGCGAGGTACCGCTATTAATCGGTGATCCAAAAATGGTTTTCGGATAGCAGCCGTTTGCGTATGAACCTATCGGGTCACATGCTTAAGGGGATGGAATTCAAATCTTGAAAAGAATTGGTTCTTGTGCAAGTGCGAGATTGATGGAATTGTGCCTAAGAAAATTCTGTGGGAACCGAAAGTTCCCGCTGTAGCCAGAAATTCCGGGTTCTGGAGCATTCAGAAGTTCTGGTAGGACCAGAAGTTCTGGGCCAGCCCCGGTATTTGATTTTCTGGACGAACCGGAAGTTCTGGCTGTAGCCAGAAGTTCTGGGTTCTGGACGAACTGGAAGTTTTGGTTGGACCGGAAGTTCCGGGTCGAGAATTAATTCGTTACAAAAGGTCTATTTCGGAAGTTCCGGATAGGATCCGGAAGTTCCGGTGACCGGAAGTTCCGGTGACCAGAAGTTTCGGCTATAGCCGGAAGTTCCGGAACACGCAAACATATTAGATCTATTGGGCTTTAATACAGATTAAAGGCCCACGATGGTGCACTATATAAAGAGGGGTAGGGCTAGCACGTGGATGCTGCTGTTCATTGTTACTTCACCCTAACCCTAGCCGCCACCTCTTCCCCATAATCACAAGGGTTGTGATTGATCTCTCCGGACCTCACGAGTGGTGCTAACACGCCGGTGCGAGGTGATCCCGTCCCCGTACGTGTGGATACCATGGAGGCACCGTTGCTGCATCGGTGCTCATCTTCTTCCTGTGGAGTTCGCTGGAACGTCGGATCGTGTCATCTTCATCGCCGGATCGCCGACGAACAAATGGAGCCGGGAGAAGAGTTGCTTGAAGACGCGCCACTTCAACTCTACTTTCGCTGCCCGAGCGTGTCTCGTGGTACATGGTAATGATCTATGATCCTATTACGTGCATGGGTTCCTGGGCTAACGGGGTAAATTTTTGAAATTAAGCGCTAGCGTAGCCTCCCCATAACCCAACAACAGTCTCCTCGAAACAATGCTAAATATGCCAGGCAAAACAAAAGATCATGAGAATGCTAAAGCAGATCTTGAGGAAATTGGTTTATGATCGGAGCTACACTCACAGCAGACAGATAGAGGAAATTTCTTGCCTCTATCTTGCATCACCCTTTCTAGGAAGGAGGGGAAGGAATTTTCTTAATTCTTGCATAGCATTAAAGTTCCATCAGGTTACTCGTCGAATATCAACAAACTTGTCAACATGAAGGAGCTTAAGATGGTTGGTGGAATGAAGAGTCACGATTGTCATGTGATGCTGACTCAGATGATTGTTGTTGGAATAAGAAATATGTTACCAGTGGGGGTAAGAGAGGCTATAATGAGTCTATGTTTTTTCCTCAATGCAATTGGACAAAAAGTACTTGACCCAACAGCGCTAGAAGAACTAGAGAAAAACAATTCTTGACTCTCTCTCTCTTCTTGAGATATACTATCCTCCATCATTCTTTAATATTATGATACATCTCACCTCACATCTCGTCAAAGAAATTTTCTTTCTTGGGCCTATTTTCTTGCATCAGATGTACCCGTACGAGAGATACATGGGTGTTCTAAAAAAGTATGTTAGGAATCATTCTTCACCCGAGGGTTGCATCTTACAGGGTTACTCTAGCGAGGAGATAGTAGAGTGGTGTGTCGAGTACACAGACCCAGATAACTTAATTGGTGTGCCTCACTCTCGCCATGAGGGTAGACTAGCATGTCAAGGAATCCAGGACAAGCAAACACTCACTCCTCCTCCAAAGACATATGACCAAGCTCATTTTCTTGTGTTACAATAATCGAGCGAGGTGTCACCATACATCGTTCAGCACAATCACATGCTTTCTGCAGAGAACTCGTCTCGTACCGAAGCTTGGATCACAAGATAACACATGAAAAGGTTCAACAGCTGGTTTCGAGATCAGATCGCACGATCAAAAACCCCAGTGAGCAAATCGATCAGGCAGCTAGTAGCAGGCCCTATATACACTGTTACAACATATCAAGGTTATCATATGAACGGTTATACATTTTACATAGTTGATCAAGATAACAAGAGTACAAACCAGAACAGTGGTGTTCGTATAGATGCCTACGACAACAATAATGTAAAGAGCACATATTATGGTCAGATAGAGGAGATTTGGGAACTTGACTACCTAGGGTTCAAGGTACCTCTATTTCGATGTCGTCGGGTCAATGGAACAAGTACTGCCCATCACTACTGGTCATTAGTGACAGGCGGTATAGATTGCCTGTCACTAATGACTTAGCAACAGTGACGTGCATTGCGTGCCACCCATCACTAACAATTTGGCAAAACTCATTACTACATACAGTTAGTGGAGATAAGTAGATGGCACATTAATTGCTATTAGTACAGCCCCTTTAAATACCCTGGCTGCCTGCATTTCAACTTCAGGACACCAAAATTTTTACTCCGACTTTTCATCTTTCTTGGCCATGGAGGCTTGCGGTGGATGTTGCCTAGCTCGACGCATCCACCAGCGTGTGGACGCGTCAGACCAGGCTTCATCCCACACAAGATGATCCATGGCGTCGTTCAACAGTCGGCACAACACTTGTACGGTCACTTTTATAGGTGATCGCACAAGTGTTGTGCTAGGTGCCTACTGATCATCAGTGATGGGTGGTAACTATCGTCCGTCACTGAAGATAAGTCATTAGTGACGGGCGGTAACTACCGTCCGTCACTAAGAAGAGTTATTAGTGACGGGCGGTAGTTACCACCCATCCTGATGACTCTCGCTTATAAATAGGTGGCCCCGAAGTGAATCGGCATGCTTTTATTTTGCTCAACCCTAACCCTAGCCTCTTAGCGTCGCGCCTTCGTCGTGCTCCTCACAGGCCCCACCGTTCTTCGTTCTATCCCGGCCGTCCGTTCCGTCCCACGTGGCCTCCATTCCGCCGTCCGTTCTATCGTGCGTGGCCTTCGTTCCACCGTCCGTTCCATCACATGTGCCCTCTGTTTTGTGCTTCGTTCCGTCGTACATGGCCGACCCTACTTGCCGCCACTTCGGTTGCATCCTCCTCCTCCTCCAACATGGCTAGGGTTTGTGAGTTGGATAATTTGTGATAATGTTGCTTTGTAGATAATTTGTGATAATGTTGCTTTTTGGTTAATTTGTGGTAATGTTGCTTTGTGGATAATTTATGAATATGTTGCTTTGCGGATAATTTGTAAAATATTTGCTCAATGAAGATGATGCTATTAGTATGAGGATGTGTGTGACAATTAGGTTTATTTTTTTGTTTTCACAAGTTTGTTCACATCATGATCTCTCATTATGTTCCTATATTTTGTTCATACAATATTCTTTCATTACATTCTTTCATTACGTGCTTACTATTATTGCTTAGTACTATTGCTTAATAAATTAGTTATCACATACACCTGTGAATTAAATTATAGCCTAGTGGCGAGGAGGCCATTAAGTTGGCAGCCCGACATCTGAGAGCAATCAAGAAATATGTTACATTCCTACGGTTATTAAATTGTACTCATTACATTTTTTTTATTTCACTTTTTAAATTAATGTTCTATGTTACATTAAATTGTACTCATTACATTCATATGGTTATTAAATTGTACTCCTTACATTCTTTTTGTTTCACTTTTTAAATTAATGTTCTATGTTACATTAAATTGTACTCGTTACATTAAATTGTACTTATTACATTCCTATGGTTATTAAATTGTACTCACTTTTCATTACATTCAGAGTATTCATATTATTTCATTTGTTTTTTTCAAGAGTCTCTTGCTTCTTACCTCATTCTAAACAAATTTTGAAAAACGAGTTAGAGTCGTACAACCAATTACGTCATCTCCTGTTTGGGAGTGTTGGATTATAAATATGACCGGACAACTGGTCATATTTACAGGAAGACACTCCCAAATTGTCCATGCACTTTGGACAGTCCGAGGATGTGTGGCCCGCGTAGCTAGACCACGTGGTCCCGTACGGTTCCAGAGAGTTTCGGTGGTGTCTCTCTGTTGTTCTCCGGATACACAACACTCTCGACCCCAAGTCGAGACGTGTATTTGGGGAACAGCGAGGAGATGCTGCTGAAATTCTCTCTGGAACCGTACGGGACCACGGGGTCTAGCTACATCGGCGGCACATCCCCGGATAGGATTTAGAACCTATCCTTGCCTATTAGTGCCCAAAGTCTAGCGTCATACGATTGCACATTTTTTGTAATGAAACATTAAGGTCTCACTTCTCTTAATGTTTAGATGTCTGCCCATTCCTCAACCGGGTCTTCTAGCTCCACCAACGAAGTCGAGCTAGCAATCAAGAAGTCAAGGAAGCACGCAAAGTGGCCGACGGACAAGCTAACCGTCAAGGTGATCGACAATGATGACCTGCCAACAGATAAAGCGGCCTTGCAATGGTTGAGGAATCTTACAGGACTTATTGCACGGGAAAGGGTCCCATTGACCCTGAGGAAGTTCGACGATCTCAGTCGAGAGCAGAAGACTGCACTCTTCAACGATGGGATCAACAATTTCATCGCGTTTCTCGAGAATACAAAGGCGACAACTTTAAGGACTGCGATGAAGATGATATTAAAACTATGGAGGTCTCATAAAAGCAACATGAAGAGCTCGAGCCCTTTGAAGATGATATCAAAGCTATGGAGGTCTCATAAAGGCAACATCTTTAAGGACTGCAATGAAGATGATATCTCAAACTTTGTTGCTAAAGAGCTCGAGCCCTTCAAAAAGTATCCGTACCTAAAAAAGGAGGACTGAGACCAATTTGTCAACATGAAGAGCTCAGTCGAGTTCAAGGCAAAAGGCTCTGCCAAGAAAGAGCTCTAGGCTAGGAATAAGCTACCCCACAACCTTGGCACAACTAGTTATGTTGGGAAGAAAGATAAGTGGTTGGCCAAAGATGCCAAGATGGTCAGTGAGGGCAAAGAAAATCCATGGCAATAGTTTTCTTGGCAGAGCGCAATCATTTCTTAGAGCTCGGGGGAGACTGATAGAGAGCGGTGAAGTCATGTGGACCTCGAGCGAAGTGGCGTTAGTGGCTCAGAAGGTCAGAGATTTGGCCGTGTAGGCGTCACAAGGATCCTTCATTGCTGTGCGGGAGCAGGATGAGCTAACAAGTGCTCTCGGCAACTCAGAGCACCCTAGTCGCGTGCGGGGCATCTCTAGCTCGCACTGCCTATTCCTCCGAATGACAAAATCATCATGCTATGCAATGCACATATAACAAGGGTACAATGGAGCCGGATGGATATTTTTGTTGATGCCGAGACATTTACAAGCCAGCCTCGTGCTCAACCTCCTACTCCTCAACCTCCTATTGCTCATCAACCTCCTGCTGCTCAACCTCTCGCTGCACCTGCTGCTCATCCTCCTACACCTATTGAGCAAGTTAAAAGTGCCACTGCTGTGCCATCTCCCTAGAAGCCAACGGTCACAAAGACCAAAATGAAGAAGACCGCCGGTAGAAAGTCCAAAAAAGTTGCGAAGCCTATTGTGGTGTCCACCTAGACTCAGGCAAACCCTAAGTACCAAGCTGGCAAGGATCTGCTACCTCAAGATCAGCTAAGGAAGGCTGGGCAAGCTGTAATGGACCTCCATGCATTCTACCTAAATAGCTGCAACAATAATAAATCATCAGTTACTATAGTGTACAAGCAACAGAATTTCTAGACCAGCGACAATTATTTTTTGCTTTGCTTTGAGGATCTATATGATCTTTTTAATATGAACGCTCTCGACACCAGCTTGCTGCGGTGCTGGACATTATAAGTCACTTAACCTAGTCTTTTAATTAAAGTCGACACATAATTATGTGGTATTAATTACTCTTTTATATCTGTAGGCTAATGTGGCAAGAATGCAAGAAGCGACCATTCAAATTTCTTGACCCACAGCTATTAGCAATGTCAGCCATCACGAATAATAGGGAGTCATGCGTCGAGTACGTAAGTAAGTTTTTCTCCAATTGCTTCGGAAGAGATCAATTTTTAATGGACGTACACCACTTGAATGGACATTATGTCCTACTACTCTTCGCCCCCAAGTAGAACATTGTATGGTACATTGACTCGACAAGACCGTTGGGACCGAATGACGACCGCACCGAGAGGGACTTCTCGGTAATCAGAAGTATAATCGACGAGTAAGGTTTTTTTCACTTTATAATTGCTATAAGTTTAACCTTTAACCTGTTCAAGCTTAACTTAATTTTATTGTACCTCGTTACAGAGCTTTTTGTGTCGATCTCAGGACATCAAACGGAATGGAACGCCGACAGTTGGTGCATAAAATCGTAGTGCCGGTAAGTCTCTAAATGTTTGCCTTTTCAAAATTAAATGTGTCGTCCAAACTAATCATGTATTTCTATAATAGTGCTACACACAACCTCCTGAAAACTAATGCGGGTTTTATGTCGCACACCATATGATGTTGGCCCTAAAGATAGCGGATCTAAAATTACCTGACGTAAGATATTATCATGTACTTCGTTTCTATGTTGAATTTACGTTTCACTTATGTAGACATCGACTAACGTAAAAAACTCAATTTGTAGAAATTTAACATACCTGAAGATAATCTTAGCGAGACTGACTTGCAGTCCATTCGTTCAAGGCTAGCGTCATTCCTTGTGGATAATGTCTTCAAACCGGGAGGCGCTTTTTATTACAAATGCTCGCATTAATGTTTGTTGCATTAGTTGTGAACTTGTGATGTAATCTGACTTATAACATTTGGTGAAATCTGTGATGTTTGCAATACAATTTCTGATGTATACTTTGATTCTGCAATACAATTTGTGTTGATGGCATTCTGTGATGAATTCTGTGTTGTTTGCAATGTACAATGTTGGCTGTCAAATCCTAGCTTTGATTCAGGATGCAGCCTAAAATATTATTTTTTACAGTATGACCATAACATTAGTGACGGGGCTAAATAAATACTCTTCACTAAAGGGTCTCTCTAGGTCCACTCGTGTCTGGCGTGACCTTATTTAGTGACGGACAGCCAATGAGACCCGTCTCTAAAGGTTCTCAATAGTGACGGGTGAGTTACTCCCCATCACTATAGTTTGACCTTTAGTGACGGGTCATGCAGGGCGCGACGCGGACCTGGGAGGACTCTTTAGTGATGGGTGTTTACCCTTCACTAATGACAGGGCTTTATTGACGTGATAAGAGTGACGGGGGTTATCCGTCACTGATGTACGTTATTATCCGTCACTAAAGTGTTTTTATGTGGTAGTGCGTATTCATTACTCTCTATAACGGTTTTAGAGTTTAAAAGTTAGGGTTTAAATTTTATTCTTTAAAAAGACAGTTTCACTTGGACCGCAGTGAGAAAAGACCGCTATAGAAATCATTTTTAGTAGCGTGTCGTGGCATGTACGTCTATATCGAGAGGAAAGAGCCGTATATACATGCATGGTCTGTCCTCAGGCGGCGTGCGTATAGTACGTGCATCTGCATGGGTGGGGCTCACAGAGGTGGGTCTCCTGTATGCCATGCAGATGCTGCAGGTGGTCCCGTGCATGGGGGATGGGGCTTGTCCCCTCCCTGCCCTAATGCCTCCAACGCCTAGCTACTCTCTCCTGCAATGCCATGCTAACTAGCTGCTGCAGCTGCTCCTCTTTCTCCTCCTCCTCCTCCTTTCAAAGCATGCAGCCAGCAGCCTCCATCCATCACACTCACACTCGTAGTAGCTAGCTAGCTAATCCATGTACATCCTACGTACTCTACCTCCCTTCTCTCTACGTACGTACCACTGACCGTATGTACCGTGTCATGTCAAGCCTAATTGGTCAATGCATGCGTACGCATAGCCGTCGTACGTACCTAGGTGTAGGACGTATGTGAGTACGTATCTCACAGGCTAGATATACATAGCTACATACGTACGAATACGTGCATACATGACAGACAAAATTAAAATTACCAACAAGCTGCCGGGCTGACTTATTATTAACTAAGCGTTATTCTTAACTAAAACCGTCTAGTCCCCTCCATGATTAATTTGCGAGTTTTATCTATAGTTGCTGTAGCATAAGTATACTTTTAATTAATAAATTAAAAAATAAATTTCAGGACTAGTAACTAGCTCACAACCGCATCAACTATTTGTGGTACGACTCGACCTCCTTAGAATTTTTTCACAGATGATTTTGTTTGTTTCGTTTTCTATGAGTCGAGGATGAGGATTTTGTTCGGCTGTTAACACATGGTTTCACAAGTTTTACCAGGGTTAATAAAATTGCGGTTGGTAATTACGATTTTCGTAACCGATCTAGCTGGTTACTACTAAACTGGACCGGCAGACTGTTTTACAACCTTGATTTTACTGCACACCGAAAAACAAAAGATTCGCTGAGTTGGTGATGAATTGTGGACTCTAGTTCGACCGTTCCCCAGATCGATCTATTTTGACCTTGCATATTTACGGAGATATACCTGTAACACAATAATATACACTTTCTAGTTGTTGCATAATTTTTTCACAACTATTATTAGAGTACATGCGAGAAACTAGAGCCCTCAAGATGGAGTTTAAATTAAACACTTTCATATTAAATGCATCAAAGGGTTATTAGTGATATAGACAACACATATATTAATCCACATCGATGATTGTTAGGGTACATATGTATATGTGGTTGCACGTGCAATTGAAGACCATATACATACCCAACACTAGCAATCATTCACTATATATATGTACCCTTACACCTCTCTCTTCTCCTCCAACCCTTGTTTGCTCCCCTCTCTTCCCATCAAGCCTCCACTCAAACTTTCACACACCTTAGCTAGACTGAGAGATCTAGAGAGAAGTTAGCTACCTAGCTAGCTAGACAGAGAAGTTCTAGAGAGAGTGTGTCTGACCAAGTGAGTGAGGCAGCTAGCATGCAGAGCAGCTACAGAGCCATGCACCCTCACCCTCACCACCCCTACGAGAGCCACCACAACCACCACCACCTCGCCGCCGGTCCGCCGAGCAAGCTCGCCAATGGCGGCGGCCGCGGTGGTGCCGAGGAGGACGACCACGACCAGTCCATGCTTCTCCTCTCCCTCTGGCCTCCGGGCGGCCACAGCCACCACCACCACGGCGCTGCCTCGTCGGCGTGCTCGTCTGCGTCCATGTCCAGTACCACCGGCGTCGCCGCGACCGAGCCCACGGCCGGTGCTACTACCGCCGCGTTGTCATGGTTCAACCCGAGCCACTATCATGGCAGCGGCGGCGGCGGAGGAGGGTTCTTGTTCCAGGAGCAGGAACCCAACGTGAGCATATCGTTGTCCATTGCTCCGCCGTGCGTCAACGCCGCGATGACGGCTTCCTGCGGCGGGAGTTTCGCCTCGCCGTTGCCGCCACCGCTGCCTGCGCCGTCGACGGTGGCCACGCCCCCGGGAGGCAACCAGGTGCCGAGCCAGTACTGGATCCCATCTGCCGCCGAGATCCTCGTCGGCTCGACGCAGTTCTCCTGCGCCGTCTGTAACAAGACCTTCAATCGCTTCAACAACATGCAGGTGAACATATGAATGATTTTGATCCAGGCATGCGGTGCGTGCCGCGGCTGCCGCCATGGATGATGAATGATGATTGATATGAGCTTGTAATGGATGATGCAGATGCACATGTGGGGGCACGGGTCGCAGTACAGGAAGGGGTCGGAGTCACTGCGCGGGGCGATCACGGTGGGGACGGCGCCGCCGGCGTCGCTGATGCGGCTGCCGTGCTATTGCTGCGCGGAGGGCTGCCGGAACAACATCGAACACCCGCGTGCGCGGCCGCTCAAGGACTTCAGGACGCTGCAGACGCACTACCGCCGGAAGCACGGCGCGCGGCCGTACGCGTGCCGGCGGTGCGGCAAGAGGTTCGCCGTGCGCGGCGACTGGCGCACCCACGAGAAGAACTGCGGCAAGCTCTGGTTCTGCGTGTGCGGCTCCGACTTCAAGCACAAGCGCTCGCTCAAGGACCACGTCCGCTCCTTCGGCGGCGGCCACGCGCCACACATCGTTGAGTCCGTCGCCGCCGACGAGGACGACGATGACGACGACGAGGACGACCTCGCCGCCGCCGCATCCGGCCGCGGCGGCCACGACGATGCCGACGACGCTTCCAACGCCCCCGATGGCTGCGACATGCTCGTCGTCTAGTTTAATTCTATCGATTTGCCATTGCATGCACGGTTGAGCTTGCTTGCATGCAAGATTATTGTGTTGTTGCGAGCTTAATCACATGTAGTACGTACTATCTTGTTCATGGCGAGTATGAGTGTGCGTGTCCGTACGTCCAGAGAGATAGCGGTCGTGTAGCTGCTAGCTAGGGGCAGAGAACTAGCTAGAGAGAGCAAGTGACTAGAGATGAGAGAGAGATGTAGTAGAGTACGTACGTACGGTGTCATGGTCATTTCTTGTACCTGTCGCGTTAGTTTGGTCTATCGATCTTTATCTGCGTCCAAAGCTCTACCACTGTTTCATTGTGTCTCGTGCTTGCATTGCATTGCTGCCTGCTACCTTCTTGTCAAGATCGAAAAAGAGATAGAGAGAGATCAGAGCTGCTACGTACGTACATCTAGAGGGAGAGAGAGGGAGAGGAAGGAGGAGAGGTGTGGTGAACTGGTGATTGGTGAATCTCTCGGATGCTTCTTTTTTGCGCTTTCCGTCGGCGGCGACTTGTCATGTCGAGAGGTGTCTCCCTGAGCGACCTACTATAGCCATGGCCCCCTTTTTCATGCTTGTCTTCTCACACGTATATGTCTCTCTCCCGACTTCTACTTCTAGTGTTACTACTAGATCAATGATCGATGTATCATCCAGCTGACTCAAGGCTGGTATCATAGAATCTCTCTCTGTCTCTCTCTACCAACTAGCAGACATGTGTGTAAATTAATTGTCACAGAAAACTGATATTAACAAGTGTATTTATTTTAACGGACCTAGAATAAATTTTTCCAAAGTAGAATGTGATTTTATATAGAATTTCTGCTTATGTTTCCATAAATACTAATAGCATCGGCATTAGTGTTAAAAATGTCATGTGTTAATGAATATATATCGTTATAATCTAGATTCTACATCCTCCATGATATCTCACTTACGTGTGTTGCATATTTTTCCTTACTTTTCTTGATTAACCATGATCTCATGCTGCATATTTTTCCTTTCTTTTTTCCATTAACATGGTAATTTTTAGTCCCTAGAGTGAATGTGGTAGCTTCTCTAATTTGACAATGATATCTCTATAAACACTATCTCCGTTCTTAAAAGGATAATGTTTTAGACATTGATAATTAAGGTCACCACTACATATGTTTCTATGTTATTTTTCTATTTATATATTTTAAAAAATTATTAAAAATTTATATTTCTCACTACAAATTTACAAATATCATTTTCACACATCAGGCCTAATATTTTTAATCTAACAATGATTTAAGATTTTGAGATTTGATTGCATGCATTGTAGGATGTTATCTATTCAAGAACAAAGGTAGTACTACTACTATGTATTTTGTGTACAATATATTCATCAATCTACACTGTTATAATCTAGACCCAGCATGATCTAGTGTTGCATATTGTTTTCTAATTAACGTGGTAATTTTTAGGCCTTTGAAATGAACGTGGTAGTTTCTTTTGACACTTTGTTAGTAATATACTACATCTATTCTTAAATATATGACTTTCTAAATTGCATACAGTGAAGCATCGAAATCTGAATTTATTAATAGATTAAAAATATTAGAATTTAATATGTCAAAGTGATATTAGTACACCTTTCATGAAAAAGTAACATAGAAACATGTGAGTTATAGACTTTGTCGATATAGAAAGGTCATCTATTTTTGAACATAGCTAGTAATAGATTAATACGAAGTATATACAGCATGCATACAAGATCGGATCTCAAAAGCTTTTGCATCTCTACTCGAGAGGTTAAACGAGGTGATCGATCGAGAAGTATTTATCATGTACCGTGCTTTGCAAAGGTAGCAACATTTGCTTTTTAGTAAGTAGCTTTAATTTGATTTAGTTCTGAGAAAGAAGGCAATGTGCATATGTGTATGAGTGGCTTGCACATCTGATCAATTTGCTATACACATCAATCACCGAATGATGGACGTCTTGTCTCAAAAATAAAATCACCAAACGTGTAATATTAACTCTTTCTAGCTAGTATTGAGTAACACATATATGTGTACCATGCATGCATAAATGTGGGTTAGCTAGATGTGTATAGGATGGGGGTATATTTATTATTGTACATATATGCATGCATGCTTGTTTTTGTACATGTGAGAGCATGCACATTTATGCAAGAGAGGCATAGATATGGAGAAATGCAAGGCATGGGGAGTGGATGGAGCCAAAGTCCTGAGTTAGATAAGCAGCTTTTGGCTGTGGCACTCACTTGGCGCCTAGCCCGCCCCAACGAGAGAGAAGAGAGCTGGAAATAGGTCGCTAGCATTCGTCACGGCCTCCCATCCTGTGCCTTTCTTTACCCAGCCAGCCCCTTTACTTGTTGCTTTTCCAGTACGTACTGCCTCCTCCCTCTCTGCCATGTCTTCTGCCAAAGCTATACTCTCTAGCTTGCTCAGTATTGCAGCAGATGCTGCTGCTGCTCATCTAGCTCTACAGCCTCTCTCTCTCTAGAGTTAGAGCCTTGGAGGTGCATATGCATGCACATGGAGATGCAGACGAACGGGGCTGGCTAGCTCGCTGCTCAGTTGCTCCGCTTTGCAAGGTGTGTGTGTGTGAGGGAGAAAGGATGAGGCCAGCAGGCATGCAGAGGGTCTCTCTCTGGCTAGCTGCAACAGCCATGCATGCGAGGACGGTCATGGCCGCCTGGGCACGTAGCAGGCGTACGTACATACGTCTGCCTGCGTGCGTGCGTGCGTGGGGGGCGGCTGGCCGACGTGGCGGCGAGGGATTGGCCGGCTGAGTTGCCGGCGAGGTAGGCGACCGACCGGCCGGCGCCCGGCCGCCTCAAAGTGAGCGCCGGCGCCTCGCACGCTCCGCAGCAAATCATGCTCTGCGTCTATATGTTCGTTCCATCTCGTCCACGCAACAATCATTTTTTGGCCTTGCCGATCCATTCTGACCATCCATCAATCCATGGAATGGATCAGTTACTGCTACCAACTTATGTCTACTACTCACGTCACGCATACATATCCATGTATGTATCACAGTATCTATATATAGCATGCATACATATGCCCCAGGGTTAGCGGTAACCAATCAAGTGTCCTGCGCGCGGTGGTCGGTTTGACTGAATATTGGCCAGTTTGGTTCAAAATTTAAATTTGAATTTTGAAATTTTCAAAAATTCTAAAAACATACCTATAAACGCTAGCTGGTTTATGAATTTTTTTGGTGAAATTTGTTTTTAAAATATTTAAAATTCATAAATATATGAGCAAAACAATATCGGTAAAATAAATAAAAAATTGGTCCGAACCAATAGACTGTCATATCCACAATTTTTTTTATTTTTTATTTCACGAAAATGGCATTACTACATTTGCGATGCTCTACCATTTAATTCAATCAAAAATAACAAATATCATACCAAATATTTTTTTATCATTGTATCACAAATTTTATTTATATTCCTATCTTTTTCCAGTTTTTCCAGTTTTTAATTTTTTATATTTTCTATTATTTTTGTATTTTTCTGTATTTTTTAAAAATCGACTGGTTTTCGACACAAACCAGATAGTTAACGATGCCAAATCACTCGATAACCATCGTAAGCATTCTAAACCAGGCAGTTTACTAAGCCAAACTGCACGGTAACTATTTTGTTCAAAATTTTGAATTCAAATTTTAGTCGGCTTAGACAAATTACAGACATGTAACCACGGTTTGGTTGGGGAACCCTCATATGCACACCATACCCTGTCTCTTTGTCTTCTCTTTCTTCTTTCTTCTTCATCGTCAACTTTTGTCTCTCTTTGTGTGTCTCTATCTTTTTCTAGGGATGTATATATTGTACGGTAGTATTAGTAGCCAATACTCGCTACATGCCTACAATCACTTTATAAGTACCAACTAAATGTACCAAGCGAGAAAGTAGATCCGTCTCAAACTATGTCACTAGACAAAGAGAACAACAAAAATATGTACAAACACAAGGATTTGTTTTCTAAAGTTTAGATCCAAGGTTCATGCATCTTCGTTAAGGAGCCGCAAAGAGCTGGATCTCACTACCATAGAAACGGTCTTTAGTGACGGGCGGTACTACTTGTCTATCACTAATGACTTAGTAATAGTGACAGGAATTGCGTGCCGCCCATCACTAATAATTTGGCAAAATAGAACTTGCTCATTACTATAGGCAGTTAGTGAAAATAAGTAGATGCTACCATTAATTGTCATTAGTGCAGCCCCTTTAAATAAACTGGCTGCCTGCATTTCAACTTCAGAACACCAAAATTTTTACTCCGACTTCTCTTTCTTAGCCATGGAGGCTTGTGGTGGATGTTGCAGGCTTGATGCATCCATCGGCGTATGGATGCGTCAGACCAGGCTTCATCCCACACAAGCTGATCCATGGCGTCGTTGAACAGTCGGCACAACACTTGTGCGGTCACTTTTATAGGTGACCGCGCAAGTGTTGTGCTATGTTCCTACTGATCATCAGTGACAGCTGGTAACTACCGCCCGTCACTGATGATAAGTCAACAGTGACGGGTGGAAACTACCACCCATCACTGATGACTACCGCTTATAAATAGGCGGGCCCCGAAGTGAATCGTCACGTTTTTTCATTTCGCGCACAACACTAACCCTAGCCTCTCATCACCGTCGCCGTTACCTTTGTCGTGCTCCTCGCCGGCCCCACCGTGCTCCATTACATCTCGGCCATCCGTTCTATCCCACATGGCCTCCGTTCCACCGTCCGTTCCATCACGCGTGGCCTCCGTTCTGCCGTCCGTTCCATCGTGCGTGGCCTCCGTTCTGTGCTCGGTTCCATCGTGCGTGGCCTCCGTTCTGTGCTCTGTTTCATCGTGCGTGGCTGACCCTACTCGCCGCCACCTCGGTTGCATCCTCCTCCTCCTAAGGTCCTCCTCCGACATGGCTAGAGTTTGTGAGTTGGTGAATATGTGGATAATTTATGAATATGTTGCTTTGTGAATAATTTGTGATAATGTTGCTTTGTGGATAATTTATGAATATGTTGCTTTGTGGATAATTTATAAAATATTTTCTCAATGAAGATGATGCTATTAGTATGAGGATGTGTGTGACAGTTAGGTTTATTTTTTTGTTTTCAGAAGTTTGTTCACATCATGATCTCTCATTATGTGCTAATATTATTGTTTCTATATTTTATTCATGCAATGTTCTTTCATTACGTGCCTTTCTTTACGTGCTTACTATTATTGCTTAGTACTATTGCTTAATGAATTAGTTGTCACACACACATGTGAATTAAATTATAGCCTAGTGGCGAGGAAGTCATTAAGTTGGCAGCCCGATATTTGAGAGCAATCATGTTCAACGTATAGTAGGTTATGCCTACGTTGTCACAAAGAAATTTTTTCAGTTTAAAAAATCATGTTCAATGTTACATTCCTATGGTTATTAAATTTTATATTGTATGTACCTCCGGTCGTTATAACCTTGTACTCATTACATTCTTTTTTTTCACTTTTTAACTTAATGTTCTATGTTACATTCATATTTCATTGTATTCAGAGTATTCATAATATTTTATTTGTTTTTTCAAGAATCTCTTGCTTCTTACCTCAATCTAAACAAATTTTGAAAAACGAGTTAGAGTCGCGCAACCGATTACGTCGTCTCCCGTTCGGGAATGTTTGATTATAAATATGACCGGGCAACTGGTCATATTTATAGGAA
>KE372802.1:771949-795663 GCA_000418225.1 Zizania latifolia | reverse complement strand
GGTGGTGTCTCCCTATTGTTCTCTAGATACACAGCCCTCTCGACCCTAAGTCGAGAGGTATATTTGGAGAATAGCGGAAAGATGTTGTCGAAATTCTCTCTGAAACCATACGGGACCACGTGGTCTAGCTACGCGGGCTGCACATCTTTTGGATGGGATTTAGGACCTATCCTTGCCTATTAGTGTCCAAAGTCTAGCGTCGTACAATCGCACATTTCTTGTAATGAAACATTAAGGTCTCCATTCTCTTAATGTTTAGATGTCTACCCTTTCCTTTGTCAGGTCTTCTAGCTCCACCGACGATGTCGAGATAGCAATCAAGAAGCCAAGGACGCAAGCAAAGTGGCCGACGGATAAGCTAACCATCAAGGCGGTCGTCAGTGATGGCCTGCCAACAGATAAAGCAGCCTTGTAATGACTGAGGAAGCTTACAGGACTTATTGCAAGGGAGAGGGTTTCATTGACCCTGAGGAAGTTCGATGATCTTAGTCGAGAACAAAAGATTGCACTCTTCAATGATGGGATCAACAATTTTCTCGAGTTTCTCGATAATACAAAGGCGACAACTTTAAGCACTACGAAGATGATATCTAAGCTTTGAAGGTCTCATAAAAGCAACCTTGTCTCAAACTTTTTCACAAAGACCTTGAGCCCTTCATAAAGTACCCGTATCTAAAAAAAGAGGACTAGGACCAATTTGTTAAGATGAAGAGCTCAGCTAAGTTTAAGGCAAAAAGCTCTGCTAAGAAGGAGCTTCAGGCTATGAATAAACTACCCCACAACCTTGGCACAACTGGTTACGTGAAGATGACAGATAAGTGGTTAGCCAAAGATGCCAAGATGGCCAGTGAGGACAAAGAAAATCTATGGCAACAGTTTCTCGGTAGAGCACAATCATTTCTAAGGGCCCGGGGGAGACTGACAGAGAGCGGTGAAGTCACGTGGATCTCGAGCAAAGCGATGTCAGTGGCTCAGATGGTCAGAGATCTGGCCGTGCAGGCGTCACAAGGATCCTTTACTACCGTGCAGTAGTAGGATGAGCTAACAAGTGCTCTCAGCAGCCCAAAGCACCCTGGTCGTTTGCGGGGCGTTTCTAGCTCGCAAGGCTAGAAGCATAGTTTCCCAAACAACGCTGACATGTACAAGAAGCAAAGAAGGTCCGAAGAAATCGATGTGGAAGCGCTCTCGCAGAAAATCAAGAAGGATCTGTATATAGATATCGCGAGGACCTTGGCTCTACAGGGTATCGTCCTCTAGATCAACCTACATTTGATAGCCCTACTTGTGTTAGAAAGAGCAACCGTGCATCAAGAGAGGTCGAGCAGCAACGACCAGAAGTGCCCCCATAATATTACAATGGTTTGGAAGACACGATTGACTGGCTAACTGAACCAACCCCGTGCAAGCTTATCTTAAGGCTTGTGGGGTATCAAATTGAGTTGTCAAGGGGTGTGGTCTACCCATATCAGCATGAGCTACACACTGTGCTAATAAGGGAGGGATATGCAGTCACTACCATAGAAACGGTCTTTAGTAACGGAGACTTACTGACAGATCAATGACACATGTCAGTAATATACTTGTAGTGATGGACTATTTTACACATGTCAGTAAAACTGTATTATTAGTGACGGGTCATAGTCTCACCCGTCACAAAAGATGGGGTGCCCCCATTAGTGATGAGTCACGGTATGACCCGTTACTAAAGGGTACCCCCTATAGTGACGGGTTATGTTGCCACCTATCATTAAAGAGGGGCACCCCCATTAGTGACGGGTCTCGGTACCACCCATCATTATAGGGTGTGATCTTTAGTGACGCGTGTTATTTTACCTGCGTTACTAAAGTGCCCGCAACACAAAGGCCACCGTTAGTGATGGTTTTTAGGGATAACCGTCACTGATGACAAGTATTTAAGGACCTCAGATTCACTTAGCTCTGTACTTATTGCTCCCACCGGCCGTCGACTTTACCCTTGTCCCGTAACTATCGACCGGCCACAGTTAAGTCTCCAGCCATCGGCCGGCCGACCACTACAGCACGCGCGTGCCTGGGATGGCGACCCACAGTGTTACGTGCTCTAGTGAACCGCCCCGCATCGCCGCTAGCACCAACGTCATGCCGAAGGTATATTTTTTCTCCAATATTAATACACCATCGTATCTTTGTAATATATATATGTTAAACAAAGTAAAATAATTAGTGAATTAACAACTAATGGATCTTTAATTTGCTAGTTATGAATTCATTTTGTTACAAATTTTGATATGAGTAATTATTAGAGTTGCGCAACCGATTACATCGTCTTCCGTTCGGGAGTGTTGGATTATAAATATGACCGAGCAACTGGTCATATTTATAGGAAGACGCTCCTGAATTATCCACGCACTTTGGACAGTCCGAGGATGTGCGGCCCGCGTAGCTACACCACGTGGTCCCGAACGGTTCCAGAGATAGTTTCAGTAGTGTCTCCCTGTTGTTTTCTAGATACACAACCCTCTCGACCCCAAGTCGAGACGTGTATTTCGAGAACAGCGGAGAGATGCTGCCGAAATTCTCTCAGAAACCGTACGGGACCATGGGGTCCAGCTATGCGGGCCGCACATCCCTGGATGGTATTTAGGACCTATCCTTGTGTATTAGCGCCCAAAGCATGCATTAATTGTCGCAAGTCATAAACTTGGATATATATGATATGATGGTTATTTTTTTAATAATTTTATAGATGCCAACAACAAGGAGATGGTTGTATCTTGATTGTCATACTTGCAATGAATACTTAAGTGGGGTGAAGTCTTTTATGAGTACTGCTAGAGCAGACATGGAAGCTAATAGAAAGATTGTAATGTAGTATCCATGCTATGACTGTTAGAACGAGAAGAAGTTTTTAAATTCAGAATATGTCTATGACCATTTGCTAAGACGTGGATTCAAGAAGGAATATCATATATGAAACAAGCATGGCAAAGAAGGAGAAAACGATGGCGAAGAAGATCAGATTGCTAGTAAAGATGAAGGGGGGCCAGTGATACAGATTACATGAGCGACAATGATATTTTAGGAATTAATAAAGATAAGTATACTGATATAGTGGACAATGTTGATCAGATGGTGCGTTATACGGAGGAACAAGTTGCATATTCTAAATGAGAGTTTGCCCAATTCCAAAAACTTGTTCAAGACTCAAAAACACCGATCTATCCTGGCTGTAAAGAGAAGCACATGGTCTTATACACTGTCCTGACATTGCTACAAATGAAGGCAACATACCGATGGTTCGATGTGAGTTTTAAAGCATTACTGAATTTACTGAGACACCTGGTGTCAGAAGAGAATAAGGTGCCTACCACCATATACGGTGCTAAGAAGATCGTATGTCCTCTAGGGTTGGACATAGAGAAAATACATGCATGTAGGAATGATTTTGTTCTATTTCAAGGAGATCATGTAGACCTTGACAGATGTCTAACATATAGGACACATCGATTCAAGAATAGAAAAGATGATGATGAACTGGACGATGGTTGTAAGAGAAGGAAAGTTCTGAGGAAGGTGATATGGTATTTCCCTGCAGTCTCCCATCTAAAGCTGATGTTTGCAAATGCCAATGAGTCTAAACGACTAAGGTAGCACAAAGAGGGTCGTAAGAATGACTCGATGATACGACACCCAGCATATTCTGCTCAGTGGAGAATAATTAACGTCACATTTTGATGGTTTACTAACAATTGCAGGAATATTAGATTTGCCATGAGTACAGCTAGCATGAACCCCTTTGGTTATATGAGCAGTGCGCATAGCACATGGCCAGTGTTACTGTCTATATACAACCTTTCACCTTGGCTTTATAAGAAACGTAAATATATCATATTATCGATCTTGATCTCTGGTCTTAAATAACCTGGCAACGACATCGACGTGTACCTTAGACTCTTGGTGGATGATCTGAAAACTCTATGGCACGTAGGTGTTGAGGTTTGGGACGAGTACATCCAGAAGTACTTCCAGCTATACGCCATGTTATTTGTCACAATAAATGACCTACCGGCTCATCGTAACTTGTCTAGACAAAGCAAAAGGAAAGGTGAATCTTGTCCCTAGTTCTTGGAGGAAACATCGAGCATATAGTTGAACCATTATAAGAAAACGATATACATGCGCCATCGATATTTTCTTCCAATGAAACACCCATACAGAAGAATGAAGCTACAGTTTGATGGCACCGAAGAGAAAGGAGAACCTCCCAGGCATTTCAGAGGTGTAGAAGTATATGACCAGGTAAAGGGCATAAATGTTGTACTCGGCAAGCGAAAACGTCCTTCCAATAGTTGTGACGGAATGTGGAACAAGAAGTCAATTTTGTGGGAGCTTAAATATTAGAAATACCTTGATGTTCGCCATTCCATCGATACAATGCATATCGAGAAAAACGTGTGTGACAGTCTCCTCGGAACAATGCTAAATATGCCAGGCAAAACAAAAGATCATGAGGATTGCATCGCATAGGGTTACTCTAGCGAGGAGGTAGTAGAGTGGTGTATCGAGTACACAGACCCAAATAACCCAATTGGTGTGCCCCACTCTCACCATGAGGGTAGACTAGCAGGTCAAGGAATCCTAGGCAAGCAAATACTCACTCCTCCTCAAAAGGCATATGATCAAAGCTTATTTCCTCGTGGTGCAATAATCGAGTGAAGTGTCACCACACATCGTTGAGCACAATCACATGCTTTCTTCAGAGAACCCGTCTCGTACCGAAGCTTGGATCACAAAATAACACATGAAAAGGTTCAACAGCTGGTTTCGAGATCGGATCGCACGATTAAAAACCCTAGTGAGCGAATCGATTAGGCAGCTAGCAGCAGGCCCTATATACACTGAGGTTATCATATAAATGATTATACATTCTACACAGTTGATCAAGATAGCAAGAGCACAAATCAGAACAGTGGTGTTCGTATAAATGCCTACGACAACAATAATGTAAAGAGCACATATTACGGTCAGATAGAGGAGATTTGAGAACTTGACTATCTAGGTTTCAACGTACCTCTGTTTCGATGCTGCTGGGTCAATGGAACAAAAGGCATTACGGTCGATAAGTACGGATTCACTAGTGTCAATCTAACTCAAGTCGGTTATAAAGAAGAAACTTTCGTACTCACTAAACAAGTTGCTAAAGTATTTTATGTGTCTGATACGACAAATAAGAAGCTTCATGTTGTTCTAGCTGGAAAAAGACGGATTGTGGGTGTTGAAAATATTGTTGATGAGGACGAGTACAATCAGTTTGATGAGATACCTCCTTTTGCCACCTCAATTATGCCACAGGTTAAATTAGATGAGAAGACTCTGTACCTGCGCTCTGACTATTCTAAAGGATTGTACGTTTAGAAAGTAAGAAAACAGAAGGTGTAAAGGTTAAATTGTATATATACAAGTATTGTGTTGCGATGATCACTGTTCAATGTAATTTTATACACGTTTGTCTTTTAAGTGTAAGATTATTTATACTGAGTTATGTAATATATGTGGATTGTCTGTGAATATGTTGCTTTGTGGATAATTTGTGATAATGTTGCCTTGTGGATAATTTGTGAATATGTTGCTTTGTGGATAATTTATAAAATATCTTCTAAATAAAGATGATGCTATTAGTATGAGGATGTATGTGACAATTAGGTTTATTTTTTTTATTTTCACAAGTTTGTTCACATCATGATCTCTCATTATGTGCTAATATTATTGTTCCTATATTTTGTTCATGCAATGTTCTTTATTACGTGTATTTTATTACATGCTTACTATTATTGCTTATTACTATTGCTTAATGAATTAGTTGTCGCACACACCTGTAAATTAATTTATAGCCTAGTGGCGAGGAGGCCATTAAGTTGGTAGCCTAACATCTGAGAGCAATCATATTCAACGTACAGTAGGTTATGCCTATGTTATCACAAAGAAATTTTTTCAGTTTAAAAAATCATGTTCACTATTACATTCCTATGGTTATTAAATTTTATGTTGTATGTACATCCGGTCGTTATAACCTTGTACTCATTAAATTCTTTTTATTCACTTTTTAAATTAATGTTCTATGTTATATTTATATTTCATTGTATTCAGAGTATTCATAATATTTCATTTGTTTTTTCAAGAGTCTCTTGCTTCTTACCTCAATCTAAACAAATTTTGAAAAACAAGTTAGAGTCGTGCAACCGATTACGTCGTCACCTATTCGAGAATGTTTGATTATAAATATGATCGAGCAACTGGTCATATTTATAGGAAGACGCTTTTGAATTGTCCATGCACTTTGGACAGTCTAGGGATTTGCGGCCCACGTAGCTGGACCATGTGGTCCCGTACGGTTCCAGAGAGAGTTTTGGTGGTGTCTCCCTATTTTTCTCCGGATACACAACCCTCTCGATCCCAAGTTGAGACGTGTATTTAGAGAACATCGGGGAGATGCTACTAAAATTCTCTCTGAAACCGTACAGGACCACTTGTTCTAGCTAAGTGGGCCGCACATCCTCGATGGGATTTAGGACCTATCGTTGCCTATTAGTGTCCAAAGTCTAGCTTCGTACAATCGCACATTTAGGTCTCACTTCTCTTAATGTTTAGATGTCTACCCATTCCTCTATCGGGTCTTCTAGCTCCACCAACGATGTCGAGATATCAATCAAGAAGCCAAGGACGCAAGCAAAGTGGCCGACGGATATGCTAACCATCAAGGCGGTCGACAGTGATGGCCTGCCAATAGATAAAGCAGTCTTGCAACGGCTGAGGAAACTTGTAGGACTTATTGCATGGGAGAGGGTCCCATTGACCCTGAGGAAGTTTGACGATCTCAATCGAGAGTAGAAGACTGCACTCTTCAATGACGGGATCAACAATTTCCTCAAGTTTCCCGAGAATACAAAGGCGACAGCTTTAAGGACTGCGATGAAGATGATATCCAAGCTTTGAAGGTCTCATAAAAGCAACCTTATCTCAAACTTTGTCGCCAAAGACCTCGAGCCCTTCACAAAGTACTCATACCTAAAAAGAGCAGCCGTGCATTGGATAGCCTTGCTTGTGTCAGAAAGAGCAGCTATGCATTAAGAGAGGTCAAGCAGCAACGACCACAAGTGACCCCACAATATTGCAGCGGTTTGGAAGACACGATTGACTGACTAACTAAACCAACCACGTGCAAGCTTATCTTAAATATTAGGGGGTTTCAGATTAAGGTGGCAAGAGGTGTGGTTTACCCATATCAGCATGAGCTACACAACGTGCCAATAAGGGAGGGATGTGCTGTGGTGTCTATCAATTTTGTGCACCCCAACACGGAATACATCGCACTGCATATTCCTTCAAATGACGAAATCATCACTCTACGCAATGCACATCTAACAAGGGTACAATGAAGCTGGGTCGATATTTTCGTCGATGCCGAGACTTCTACAAGCTAGGCTCATGCTCAACCTCCTGCTTCTCAACCTCATGTTGCTTAACCTCTTGCTGCTCAACGTCTTGCTGTACCTGCTGCTCATCCTCCTGCACCTGTCAAGCAAATTAAAAGTGTCACTATTGCGCCATCTCCTAAAAAGCCAACAGTCACAAAGACCAAAACGAAGAAGACAATTGGCAGAAAATCCAAAAAAGTTGTGAAGCCTATTGTGGTGTCCACCTGTACTCAGGAAAACCCTAAGTACCAAGCTGGTAAGGCTCTGCTCCCTCAAGATCAGCTAAGGAAGGGTGGGCAAGCCATAATGGACCTCCATGTATTCTACCTAAATGGCTGCAACAATAATAAATCATCAGTTACTATAGTGTACAAGCAACAGAATTTCTGGACCAGTGATAACTATTTTTTGCTTTGCTTCGAGGATCTATATGATCTTTTTAATATGGACGCTCTCGACATCAGCTTGCTATGGTACAGGACATTATAAGTCACTTAACCTAGTCTTTCAATTAAAGTCGACACGTAATTATGTGGTATTAATTACTCTTTTATATCTGCAGGCTAATGTGGCAAGAATGCAAGAATCGACCATTCAAATTTCTTGGCCCACAGCTGTTAGATATGTCAACCATCATAAATGATAGGGAGTCATGCGTCAAGTACGTATGTAAGGTACTCTTTAATTGCACCGCAAGAGAACAATTATTAATGGGCGTACACCACTTGAATGGTCATTGTGTCCTACTACTCTTCACCCCTAAGTGGAACATTATATAGTACATTGACTCGGCAAGACCGTTAGGACCGAATGACGACCGCGCCGAGAGGGACTCCTCGGTAATCAGAAGTATAATCGATGTGTAAGGCTTTCTTTACTTTATAATTACTATAAGTTTAACCTTTAACCTGTTTAAGCTTAACTCAATTTTGTTGTACCTTGTTATAGAGCTTTCGGTGTTGGTCTCAGGACATCAAACGGAATGGAACGTCGACAGTTGGTGCATAAAACTGCAGTGCCGGTAAGTCTCTAAATATTTGCCTTTTCAAAATTAAATGTGTCGTCCAAACTAATCGTGTATTTTTATAACAGTGCTACACTCAACCTCCTGAAAACCAATGCGGGTTTTATGTCGCACACCATATAATTTGTGATGATGGTATTCTGTGATAAATTATGTATTATTTGCAATGTATAATATTGGCTGCTAAATCCTAGCTTTGATTCAGGATGCAGCCTAAAAACTTATTTTTTACAATATGACCATAACATTAGTGACGGGTCTAAATAAATACCCATCACTAAAGAGTCCCTCTAGGTCCATGTCGCGTCCGACACGACCCCTTTTAGTGACGAGTAGCCACTGAGAACCGTCACTAAAGGTAGACTATAGTGACGGGTGAAAAGTGTCGACCGTCACTATAGTTTGACCTTTAGTGACGGGTAATAATGTTTACCCGTCACTTGAAAGTTGTCTAGAGGGGGGTGAATAGGCAATCTAAAATTTCTCAATAAAATAGGTTAGTTCAAACCTCCTAGACCCGGACTATCTGGACTCTAGTCGGATACTCCGGGGGCCGGACGAAATAAAAACTATCCGAGGTCCGGACTGTCCGAGTGTAACCGGACTGTCCAAAAGAACACACAAGGAAGAATGAGTAAGAATGGCAAGAGGTCTATGATTGCAAATCACGTCCCCCTTATTATGGAGGGGAAGGGTATTTATACCCCTGCACCAAATCTGTCTGTTAGGGTAAAAAATCACGCACCGTTGATCCGGACAGTCCGGGCTTAACCGGATGATCCGGACCAAACAAAATCAAAACAGAACGAGTGTTTCGGATAGTCCGGTCAGAGTTCGGATATTCCGGGCCAAAATCTTTTTTAAAACAGAAAGGTGTTTTTGGACAGTCCGACCAAGGTTCGGACAGTCCGGCCACGGAATAAAAATTAACAGAGAGCAACTTTTGGATTGTTCGGCCAGAATTCTAGACATTCCGACTTTAGAATAAAATTCAACAGAAACAAGTTTTCGAATAGTCCGATCAGAGTTCGGATAATCTGACTCAAAAAAAATAATTTAAACAGAAGTATGTTTTCGAATGGTCCGATCAGAGTCCAGACAATCCGGCTCAAAAATAAATCGAAACAGAAACATGTTTTCAGATTGTTCGGCTAGTATCCGAACAGTTCGACATTTAAATAAAATCAAACAGAAGGCAAATCTCAGACAGTTCGGCTAGACTCGGATAGTCTGACTTTTCTGGAAATCAAAAACTAATTTTGAGAAATTCCAAAACTTTCAACGAAAGATATTGATTTGAGCACTTAGCTTTAGATCAACGATCAACTCATCCCTCTTGATAGTACGGCATACCTAGACTCAAAAAAATAAAAAATATACACAATAAGCACTATTTGAGCCTAAGAGAAACGAATAACTCGATTTCTTCACGATCAAAAGAGCTGCAATACCACTTTTAGTTCTTAATTCCTGTATTCATCTTAGCAATCATGTCAGTAGCACTTGATCACTATTGTCATTGAAACACCAAAATAATTAGGGGTCTAGATGCATCAAGATACACTTTTATCACTAAAAGGGGTCATGCCGGACATGACGTGGACCTAGAGGGACCCTTTAGTGA
Source organism: Zizania latifolia (assembly GCA_000418225.1). Lineage (NCBI taxonomy): Eukaryota > Viridiplantae > Streptophyta > Magnoliopsida > Poales > Poaceae > Zizania > Zizania latifolia. The sequence continues at coordinate 785,561 of KE372802.1, read as the reverse complement.
CGGGTGTTTAACCATCACTAATGACAGGGCTTTACTGACGTGATAAGAGTGACGGGGGACATGCTCGTCACTAATATATGTTATTTTCCATCACTAAAGTGTTTTTTTGTGGTAGTGTCTCTTTTACCCTTTTCCTCGTCACAAAGATCTAGCTTTGTTCTAACTAAAGTTACCTCCTTTTCTTATGGAGGCGAGGTAGAACCTTTACAAACTTCCCGCGGCACACCACAACACTTGGGTAGTCACGAGCAACGTCTAGCCATCATTGAGGAAGAGCTCCAAGAGTGACAAGTGATTGGTGTACGACTTGATGAATATCTGCAGTGCTCAAAATTAGTCTTTAAGCTAACGAGCACTTGGCTCTCCCAGTCACACAAAACCCTAGCAAAATCTCTAGAATGTGTTGGATCCAAGGAGGAAAGGGAAAACTTTCTATGGTTTGGGAACTTGTTCTTTTCCCTTGAGAGTAGAAACCCTCAAGTCACGGGTGAGCAGGCCTTATATAGCCAGCCCTAAAATATAAATTGTTGTCCTTAGATTCATTTCAATCCGGACTTCTAGACCTAATTTAAAACTACATACCCATGCCAACCAGAGCTTCTGATTGAAAACCAAGTTCAAGACCGAGTACTTTAGTTGGAACTTCCATACCCATATTGGAACTTTTTGCATTAAACTTCACCCAAAATTGAGGACCCTATTCAGAACAATCTGGACCCATCCAGAACTTCTGGTGGGACAAAAATAGCATTGTGCTTGTGTTTGTCAACATGTGTCTTTTTTTGTAAGAAATGAATTTTAAGTAAATGAGACAACACGAAACCATACACAACCATTCTGGCCTCTTAATAGTACGACATGTCTAAAAACTTTCAAAACAAAAGAACACACATGTCATGCTTTGCCTTCTAGTTTTAGAGGTTCGGCACTTGCTTCATGATTTCTCCAATGGAAATAACACCGGCTCTTGTAGTTAATAAACTCATTAGCTCCTTAACCACTTTTAATTTATCATCAATTATCCAAAACCCAGGGTTCTAGATGCACTTTGACTCATGATCTTGATCCAACAACGTACGTGACCAAAAGTAGACCGAGTCCAGCCCTCATCCCCACGACCCCACACACCTGAAAGCAAATTAAAGTTAAACCAATCTTAGGAGGAATATCCTATGCACACAAGTTTTCCGGCCGTGGACTTAGGTACACACCAACTAGGAAATGCCTTGTAGTATTATAAAAAAATTCTCACCTGATCTTCCAATTAATCCTACCCCATCTATATATAAAATTTAAAGTTCAAATTCTTTGAACGTATTTTAGTAGAAAAAAAAAGAAAAAAGAAAAAATGGTGGTAAATTTATGAGTATGAATCTCCCAGAATTGTCCTTTTGTTGCTCTTTATGCACGATGAATTTTAACTTGAAAAATTTATACATAGGTATAGTAGGATTGGATGTACATATGAGTTTTTTTTTTTGAAATTTTTCGTGACTTTTGCAACTTAATGTAAATTGTGCACGGAAAACTTGCAGTTTGCTTATGATATGTTACCCGGTTCAGGATTAGACGTGTACACCTATCATTGTTTTGTACCTATATAGATTTTTCATCTTTTTTTGTACCTTTGATTGCCGATTAACTCCTGGTACTTTTGACACGTGGCTGATGGTTTCTGCAGTACTTGCTTACATGCAGCCCAATGCATGACTGATCGATGCGTGGTCGGCCTCACGGGATGCTACAGTAGCGGTGGTGTGTCGTCGATCCATCCATCCATCTATCCATCAGAGAACGTACGTACCTATAGCTAGCTACTGGTCACTGTTGATGCATATATGCATGCATGCAAACACGTACACGCACGCACACGCGCAACAGTAGTCGTCTTTGTTTTCTCGGTGAGAAACAAAATGACACATGCATCCATCCATCCATCCAAGAGATGAACACTGTTGAATGCATAAAGCTACGACACTGCATTGCAGCATGAATTAATGCGTGATGCATGGGCCTGCAGGTTTTTTTTGTGTTGGCGTCGGTGTTTTCATCGGTCGGAGGCATCGTACGCATGCAGGGCCGGTCGCTTTTATGCATGCAGTCAGCTGCTCCCAGCTAGCTACGGCTAGAAAGAAGAAAGAAACGATGCGTACGTACACATACATGATGTAGCATGCAGCAGAAGGTAGCTCGATCGATATATTGGCACGTATGACGTATATATGTATACGTATATATGTATACGTATATATATACCAAATAACTGGCAGTACAGTAACTGATCGATCGATCGATCGATCACATGGATGGACCACAGTGCAACTATATCTGTCTATCTGTTCCTATCTATCTATCTATCTATCTATCTATCTATCATGGCCTGACCTATGTAGTTGTCTCACTGTAGTCTTCCTCTTGTTCTTCTCTCCCCTTCTCTCTTCTCTCTGCACACAGTTTCACCGTGTGCAGAGAGAGATAGAGAGAGATGGAGTTTGATTGACGGTCACAGAGAGGGGGCCAGCCGCGCTAGCTCTCTGTGAACAACGTGTGCAGCATAGTCATGTCACCGATACGTGGCATGCATTTGGAAGCTAAACATGTCAGTGACTGTGCGCAAATTAATCACATGGATGATGTAGGACGATATTATTTACCACCACAACGTAGTGTGCTCCGGACAGACCATGACAATCTTCAGATTTAAACAAGCAGTCGGTGAGTATTTAGAGGATAAAAATCTATGTAAGCTAAAATTCTAGAGTTTTTAAGTACTAGTTTATTTTTAGATTTTACAGTTATCGATTTTCATAATATGAATGTCGTATATTTATCATGTGTGCTAGAAAAAACAAGATATGAATCCTCTTCCTCCGATTTTGATGTTAAAACGCCATATATTAATGATGAGTAGTATATCTATATAATCTTTAAAAACAAACTATATCCGAGTTACACAATAACTAGGAAAAAGGGAAGTTACCATCCACATCAAAGACCTATAGCTAGTTTCCTTTCTACCAAATTGAAAGAAATCAAGGAGCCCTAACTCCTTTGGAGATTAAAATTGAACTGGGGAAATTTCACAGCATAGTGATGGGTAGAACATCCTATCATGAAACCAAGGTGGTTTCCATGTTTGCATGCATATGGGTTTGCATTTAATTAGACAATATGTACATGCATGCCCTTGCTGTGCAAAGGCTCACCAGCAATATGTGCATGCTTCTTTTTTTGTATGGACCGGGTGGGTGGGCCCGAGTCACACTGACATGGTTTGCACCCAGGGCTCCATTTCTGGAGAAGAACAAGCACAAGAGTCTGCTTGCATGGATGCAAGCTCCAAGCTATATCTGCATGGGCATGCATCTATATATGCAGATGCACACGCAGATAGAGAGAGAGAAACGACCAGACGACCAGAGGCAGGCCGGCAGAGCCTTGCATGCATAGGCACTGTACGTCCAGCTTCTTTAAACCGCAGATAACACTGCACTGCATCGATCCATGGATGGTCCCTATGGCAACAGAGATAAACTCTACACGCATCACCGGCCTCCGTGCATCGCATGTATGCATGAATTTAACAACACGAGTCTGTCTAGCTATAGAGCTGCTGGTTGCTGGAGTACTATGCTCTGTCCTTCTCCCTCTAGCCATCTCTCTCTCCCCCCAAGTTGGCCTTCTCTTTCTCTTTAGCTTTTCTCTTTCTTTTTTTTCTTCTGAGAGAGAGAAAGGAGGAGGGGGTAAACTTCACTTTTACTTCAGTAAGTTCTGTCCATGATAAGTTAGATGTTTTCTTCGTCCATGTTTTCATAGTTGCAAATATAATGTTTTTATGGTTGCAAATAAGTATACACCAAAACAATTTATCATTCCACTCAACTACTTTAGAACACATGTTCATTCATCCCAAAAAAGAATATCACAGTCTTTTATAAATCTTTTTAATACATGTGTCTAAACCTAATGTTTGTTACACTTTTGGGACAATAATAACTTGCATAGACATCCATCAATAGTAGTGGATAAGCTGCAAAGTCAATTAATAATAGGTTTTTCGCCGAGTGCCGGAGGTTTTATCTAGTTCATTCTCTCGGGCACTCGGCAAACCCTTGTTCACCGATAAAGGATTTGCTGAGTGTTGTTCGTCGAGTATAACACTCGGCAAATTTTTCGCCAAGTGTATTCGGGATGTCGTAAAATAGTGATTTCCGATAGCTACTTTGATATTTTAATATGAATGCAACCAATATTCTAGTTTTTAAATATGAATAAAGTATAAAATCTTAAGTCAATTAATACAAATGACAACTAAGTTATAGGGACGATTGGGGATAAAAGGACATACGATTCAAACGGGCATTACTTGTGAGCAGGGGATACAAAAACACACAATTAACGGTAGTAGTTAGGTTTAGCAGCAGGCCGGCGGTAATTTATACTACTTCCAACGTTTATGAAAAATTGATAATGACACGTTTTAAAACATCATATTGAATCACAATAATTTCCGGTTGACCTTTTTTTATCCTTATGGCAACCTAATTTAATCATAGTATTTTCTTACCACTTGTAGAAAATCAAGCTAGATTATTTGCCATTATTACTCTGTTTATATGCTGTCCTTGATAATGTTTCAAAAATACTAAATTTTAGCTTGTAAATACTCCTACACGCCGTCAAGAACCATGGCCACATCGATTTTTTTTGTTTTCGCCGAGCATTGAGGGTTTTGCCGAGTGTCTTTGTCTGGGGCACTTAGCAAAGATGTTGTTCGCCAAGTGTCAAACATTTGCCGAGTGTTTTTGTCTGACACTCGGTGAACTGACCTCTTTGCCGAGTGTCCGTGGGAATGCACTTAAAGCCTCATGCACTCCGCATCAAATGCTCTGTTTCCCATAGTGATGTATGCTACTCCCCTCTGGTTCCAATTTTTTTGACTTTCTAGCTAGTGGGCTGAGTCTTTAGATTACGTTGGACTCTTATACTCCTCGTAAACTCATTAACTACAAGTACAATATAACCATATTTAATTAATATGGGCAAAACAAAAAATATGTACACTAAATAATTACTTTTTGATGTGTAAGAACATGTACAAAACGACAAGAATTATATAGAACTGGAGGGAGAGTACTATTTAAGAATGGTAAAGGCGAGGCTTGCCTGTACTCATAATTTTTTGGCTCAATATTAATATGGGCATTATGTATTGCTTCAGCTACAAAATTCTTGCAAAAAATAGAGTTTGTAGTCTAAAACAATGTGACTTAATTCTGTAATTTTTTGTTGAAAATATGAATAAGATGTCTATCTCCAGTTCCAACTCCAGTAATATTTGGATCTATTACGTACCCAATTCTACAAAGCTTGGAGTTTAAGCTCGAGCAGCTGTTTCACTATTTTAGCCTACAAATCAACTCTATTTTTGCAAGAATCCAAAATTAAAGTTACAGCCACTGCACGCCTATAAATCTCCTCCAGTACAAGCAAAATATATCCAAATTAATAACATGAGTGCAATATATACTGGCCTACATGTACACAGAATCACAGATGCATGCATGGAGATATATAAATCCAGGCTGAAACCTCGCAAACATCGTTGCTTGCTGCATTTATGCAGACACTGCATGCATGCACACACTTGTAGGTACGTACTTGCCTTTTGCATGCATGCATCAATGCTGATATATCGATCGATCGATTCCAGCTGCATGCTGACTGCTGATTTATTTTGAGGCGATCAAAAGCATAGATCGATGGATCGATACGATACAGCATGCAGGACGTACGTACGTCGTCTGATCGATCGAGATGAGCCGAGATGCTTGCAAAAGTGGCGAGATAGTATATGTAACAAAAGGCCGACAAGGTTCATCATTCTGATGAAAGCTCACGGCAAGCTCTTGTCGTTGCTGCTGCTAGCGCTCTTTAGTTTCTGAATTCAGAGCCGTGTAAAGCTACTTATAACTATGTAGTAGATGCTTTTTCGTGCATGCCTCGGTAATGTAAGCACGCCTAGCTTAGGGCATTCTTTGTTTTCTACGTTACAATTAATACTCCATATAATTTCGTATACGGATAGTTTTAAACTTATCAACCCTATTTTAGTATTCTTATTTTTTTCTTAAATACGTGTTATTTTAGAATTTATATTTTTTTTTTTCGTATTTTTCTTCATGTTTGTCCTTTAACATAAATGTTACACTTTTGAATAAATGAGGATAAATAAAGTCATTTGAATTAATTTCTTAATTTTTATATACAATAACAAAACTACATACATTATATATATAAATATGAGTGGGAGTATATTTTTAAGACTAGGAATAGCTAGCATCAATGCATGATGCATGGTCGTAGTCGGCCATGCATGACCTGCCCAACACGTACGTGTACACTCTCAAGCTCTAATAAAAACAAATTAGAAGGAAAGACGTACGTACGTACAGATGCAAATTAACGCTGCATGCGTTGTACGTGCAGTTGCAGGGTGGCACGCATGTGCAACATCACATCATATCATGTATTGTACAGCAGTTAACAGCAACCTGCACTCCTGCAGCTAATTACCTAGCTGCTCAAGCATGCTGCAGGCACGGTAAAACACAGTAAACTTGCAGAAATAACAGCTAGCCGATGCATGCAAACAAAAGATGCATCATCACGCATGTACTACTCTTTTTCTTTTGTCTTTATTTTGTAAATAAATACTATCTTTCTCAGAAAAAAGTATGTAACAATAATTTCATTTCAATTGTACACGTCTAGATCGACTTGTTACGTGTATTAGGATTTAGGACACAGAGGGAGTATATATATCTACGTACCATTACACGTGAGTTAAAATTTATTATTTTTAGCACAGATTTCTACGATACAATTCTGATTATACGACAAATGGTCAGTGCAATTTTTCTCACCCTAATTGGAGCACTCTTAATATTTCTCTGAAATCCATACAGACATCAACTAGTTACATTCTACAGTAACTGTACAACTGTACAGATGTACGTACGGCGGGTGGGCCACCACATGCATGGCTTTAGAAGGATCCATCTCCATCGCCGGGAAAGGCCGGTTGGCCGGCGACGAGCTTAGCCCACGCCTCCTGTGGGCCCCCGACCGCATTCATTGCTCCCCTCCCAGGGGCCCACTGGCCCACGCCACAAAATGCCAACCCCACGCAGAGAGAGCCACACACTGCTCACTTCCCTCCTCTTCTCTCCCTGACCCGGCCTGATCCTGCTGTCTCCTTCCTCATCATCCTCTCTCTCTCTCTCTCTTCGATTGGATGGACATACACACGTACATCTACCTTCCTAGCTCTTAATTTCCTAGCAGTAAGACCGTGTGTTTTGCAGAGAGAGAGAGAGAGAGAGAGCCACTGTGTTTTTTAGACAGAGAAGAGAGGAGGGGGGAGAGAGAGAGCAGTACTGAGGATGCATGCATGTTTTGATGTCTTCAGATGTTGCTGTGGTGCATGGAGAACATGGGGCTCAGATGGGAAGAGAAGACATGTATATGCAGGTGCTCAGGCCATGCATGTTTGTCTAGCTAGCTAGCAATCCAGCATGCATGCATGCATGCACACAGACAATAATATCTAAACAAAATTTCTTCATCTTCCCTTTGCTTGAAGTCTCTACAGCAATAAATTTCGACCAATGGTTTCTTATAAAATGTATACTTAATTAAAGTTATAAAACCAATATTGTCCTGTGCCAAAGCAATTTAAAATATTAACATATATTGGTGTAGTTTTTATATACTCCCTCTAATTTCTTTTATAGGTTGTTTTGGACTTGTATACAAGAATTAAAAAACAACTCAAATGACAATATTGCCTCTCATTTATTCTTATTTTGAAAACGTGAGTTGTTTATTTGTGAGAGATATAGCATTTATTTGATAAGAGAGCTAACATGGAAGAAAAGATAAAAAATAATTATAAATTTTAAAATAACTTATATTTAGGAAAGAGTTGAGAAGTCTAAAATGACATAAAAAGAACAGATGGGGTACTAAATTAACTTGTAATTGGACTAATTGTTGGTGGTTTGATTCAGCAAAGTTTTGAAGCTTAACAAAAATATGCCTTATATATAAGAGTGAACAGAGGAAGTACTACTGTTGTAAAAAAGAATTTGCTATTTATAATATAGTACACACTAGCCAAAACATTTGATAAGGAATTATATTTGTAATGCAACTCTTTCTCTGTTCCTAAAAGAACTGTTTTATTTTATATGTATGCATTTGTAGCAGTCAGAGTACACCAATAATGGTTCCACGTGGTAATTGAGAGCGAAATCGGTGTCTTACTAGTATTATATATTCCTTCCAGTTAAAAAACAAGACTTATAACTTTGATTGGCAATTTTAATTGTAAAACATTTGAAATCCTGGTAAAATTATACAATTATTTTCAACACGCAAATCTACACATATGATTTTCATACGCCCAATATATGTATTTTTAAAAGATATTAATGTTCAATGTTTATAAAGTTTTGACTTATAAGTTATAACACATGTCCAAAACATGTTTTAGTATAGTTGAAGTAATTTGGCTTTCCTGTCTTCTCAAGTAGATGATGTTTTAGAATGCGTACGTGCATTCAAACTTTGAAATTTTAACTTGCTAATACATGTTAATATTAAAATTTGATATGTAAAAATAGCATTGCCAGATTTATCATGGAAATACTTTCTTATATTTGTAATTTAACAATTTGCATGAATACATGATTAGAAAAAGTAATGATCAAGCATGTAAGGATGTTGATGTCCTAAACGACAAGTTAAAAAAGAATAATCTCCTTTGTTCTTGTGCACAAATCTATATATGATGACTTATATATGGAATTATAGAGAAATAAAAACAAAAACCTAATATGAGTGTTGCATTTCGTTCATTCCAAGGTCGCGTGGCTCGTTTCGGAAACTTGGAAAAAAAAGGTTTGTATTGTTGCCTTGGTAGGAACAATATACGCAAGAAGTTGAGAGAAAGAAGAGCATTGATTCAGCGACCATGTCTGTGAACATATCGTCAGTTTTGTCTCAGTGATTTCAGCTGCAGGTACTGTCAAAGGGAAATCTTCTTTTCTTTTTACTAGTAAAACATATCTTGATCATCGTCTGTTGGCAGGATGTGAGGAGACAGGGACTGCACAAAAAAAGACTATGCAATTATGCATGCACAGTTGAGGATCCATTTGAAAATGCAAGAGTTTGCAAGATTTTTTAAGAAACAATAGCCAGAATTGCTATGTGATGAATAAGTAACTCGAATTACCCTGTTAAATTTATTTTAGTATGTGCTATATAGCTTATAATCGAGCATATTTCCAAAGTATAATTTTTCAAAAAAATTCTATATAAAAATCATAAAAAATATTTTAAAGCCGTTTATCAACTTTTAGCATTACATCCATTCGTTTGAACAATTATAGCTGTTAGAAGTCTCAGCTTCATCAATTTTGCATCCACTGCTTCAAACAGACCCCAACTTATTGGGGCATGCGTATGGGTCGAGTTGCATATTCATTCATGTACAACGCGTCTGGCCGGCCAACAGGGAAGACTGCGGTAGAGAAGAAATCGGCAAAACTAATCGACCAACATGTCAGGCTCCATCTGCAGACCAATACAAGCTGCAAACTGCCTTGCTTGATGAATGTCTGACAAGAATCTCCAGACAGGGAGACAAAAATAACTGACATGCCTCATACTTCTACGTCGAATGCCATACGATGCAGGGAATGTCTAAACATCAGTACATGCCGCTTGTATCGACAATTAGCAATATCTTACATGTTTGAAAGATGAATGCCAACGTTTGTATGCTCACTCAATCAATGGTGCTTTTACAAGCATCACAAGATGCACGCAAGTTGATATAACTGGAAGAATTGTCACTCTAACAATTGGAACAAAAACATTTGCAGTTAACTGAAGCTCTGATTTTGAGAGGGGGGAGGGGGATGGTTGCAGTTAGCACTTTCACATGACAAGTCTCCAACAACAGTCACATCCTATTTCTTATGTTGCGATCACATCCGATTGAATGAAGCTGTTTATATTGAGAAACAAATGGACACAGGAAAAACTAAATTCCATCAGTCAGGAGTGTCGACTAACATACAATTGCATAATTAAGTTGTATTGCTTGTTTAGGCACACAAGGTAAACACAAAGCAGGAGACACCAGATCTAAAACAAATGCAAATAATATCAAACCTCCATGTGTACTAAAGAAAAAATAAAGGAAAATTCAAATGACTCAAGAAATTTACCTTTAGAAAATGGAAAAATGCGTGAGAACAGTTGCACGAAGAAAACAAATACAAGAGGATAGCTCAGAGCCTCGGATTCTATCTGATGATGGTTCAGGTCTATTCCGCTAAAGTATCATTCTGTTCCCATTTCTTAGAATAAGCAACTTGGACAGATAATATAAACAGAAAATAACATGTCTGGGTGAGCCACACATATCTAGTACAAACTATAAATATAATATACTTAAGACACAACGAGTACACTAGGTGTTCTAGACATAATGGGCCTGCACATTTTTTCTGTACCTTCAGATCACTCACAATTAGTCAGGCTCATCTGGATCCTGGAAAGAACATACAATGTCCAGTTATTTCATAAAAAAGTAAAGTTATTAGGACATTGCCGGAAGCAACTGATAACACATATGGTTTTCTCAGCTTCGTTTTGGTTATTTCAGTCACAGTTTATAACCAGTAACTTCAGGCAGACAGCCAGGAAACATCCAGTTAATCTAGGCCCAACTCAGAAAGTGAGCATTCTTTACTTTTGAATACACTGCTGATTACAAGCCAAGGAATGATGGTGTGAATGTGTGATGGACCTATCAAACCTTGGTCCAGCTGTTATTGTATTTCACGATTTCAGTGTCTTAAAGGTGAATAAATTGTCTAATTGCTAAGGAATATTGCATATTGTGTTCAAGGTATTTATTGTACATTGTATTGTTGCTAACAGAGCAATATACTAGTACTGCTGCAGTTATTTTTACAGTATACAGGAGATGGTCATGAGTACTTTTGTAGAGTATATGAGTATTGCAGTTGTCCATTAAACAAAATATAAGTGCTCCATTTCATTTACTGATCCGTATGGGTATTTGTATGGAGTGGTACACTGCATATTTTTGGATGAATATTGTGCACATAATGTCCACTACAAATACAAGTGGATGTGGGTGGGAATGGAACATGTATATGCATTTTAGTGATTAGCAATTGAAAAGATAGGAGAGTGAAAGTTGATGTGACATGATGGGAAGACAAAATATATATCGCAAATGTTTTGATTATCTTTGGCACAAATCTTGAGAAAGTGGACAGTGAGGATAAGGGTGGAGGTGCTCATGGGTGACCAAAACATTTCCTCAGCTCTTGGCCTTAACAAGGATCCTAATCATGAAAGTTAAATCTTAAATAAAAGGATATCCCTAGACCTAACCCTGCTTAGAATCCAGATCAGGAGGTTATATGCAACCCGGCCTACCAATAAACCGAAAAGTCAGTGGTTTTGTATTTACCCTCAATAGGGAGCACAAGTGAGCAGCTGACAAGAGGACAAGATAAGGACATCCGAACATGTGCGATATCAAATTCTGGAAAGTTATATTCAGTCAGAAGTGTGTGGATAATGTTCTCAATTACCTTGAATGCTACCTCCAGGTTATAAAAGTGCTATTCATGTTTTTTTTAACATCAAAATCAAAGATGTCATTGCTAACCACCTTTTTTAAATAAAGTAGATGAGAGACCTACTGAAATAATAAATATATTAATGATAAGATAAGATTGCACAAAAGGTCTACATGACCCAGAGGATAAAGATGACAACAATGCTAAACACATGAGAAGCAAAAGGTAACAACATCATGGGAGTGTCATGCTATGGGTCTCAAGAAATATATGAACTAGGTAACCAACAGAAGCAAGGTACATCCAACTGCAAATAGGACATATTTGTAACTTGGTCGATGAGTAAGTATGTCATACCAGTAAGAATTCCCAGTTTTCTCATATAAAAATCTTCAATAGTTTCATCAGTAAACAACTGCAACAACAAAAAAACATATAAAATTGCTTTTCCTGAAATCACACATCTTGCACATTGAAAAGCCAATGTTGACAAACTCACTGTATGCATTTCATTGCGCTCATTGTGTTGGAGAAAAACAGAAAATCGCAGAAGTTTGGACTGGAATTTCAGAACTGAAACTGAACTGAAACTTCTCTTCTTCTTATTGAAACATGGCTTGTGTGAAGGGTACATATAGGATGCTTCCTTGCAGCTCAAGAAAGAGGAAAGCAAACTTGCAGCTAAAGAAAGCATATTCCAAGCTGCTGAAAAATTAAAGCTGAAAAGCTGAAAAGCTAAAAGCTGAAAAGATAAGATGCTGCTGATATAAGCAGCCCGCTTACTCCTAATTAAGCACTTGTCGTCGCTGGACCCATTGCCAAGGAAGACATGGGCGCGTGGCTCGTCGAGGTAGAGAAGAGCGGCGGCGGTCGGCGCGGGAGGGGAGTGCAGCTCGATGCTCCCGTGTACGAGAAACAGAGCCGGCTCGTCACCCTCCTGCACTTGCGCGACGTGTGCCTGACCGCCGCGCTTCGCCTGCCGGCAGTCCCTAGCCCAATGGCCGGTCTTGCCACAGTTGTGACAAGTGTCGTCACGCGTGGCCTTGCGGTCAATGTTGGTGCCACCAGCAGCGCCTCCACGCGCCTGGTGAGCCTTGCGCTCCTTGCGTGGCTGGCGCTTGCGGCCGCTCGACGAACCCGATGCCTCCCCCTTCTTTCGCTCTCGCTGGCGGGCGAGTCACTGCTCCTCGGTGAAGAGAAGCTTACCACCGATGGCGACCGACTCTGAGGGAGGTAGCTGCTCGTGATCATCGACGGCCTTGAGACGACCCGTCACCTCCTCGATCGTCAGCTCGGAAAAGTCCAGCAGCATCTCGATCGCCAGAGCGACCTGCGTGTACTTCTTGGGGACGACGTGGAAGAACTTCTCGATGGCTCTCTCCTCGTTGATGTCGTCGTCGCCGTACCGCGCCAACTGCTGCATTAGGGTGGTAAGACGGAGAGCGAAGTCGTCGACGTCCTCCCCCGGCTTGAAAGCCATGCAGTCCCACTCCTGACGCAACTTCTGTTGTGTGTCTCTGCGGGCGCAGTCGCTGTCGATGCGTGCCGCGGCGATGGCATCCCAGGCGTCCTTGGCGGTCTCCTTGTCCGCGAGGGTGGGCTGCATCTCCGGTGGAACGGCAGCAAGAAGGGCCTCCAGCGCCCTCCGATCCTCGGTGAAGTCGGCGTCGCCGTATCGCACCGCGTCCGACATGTGCCGCGCCTGCATCTTTACCTTCATCACCATAGACCACTCGTTGTAGTTGGTCTTGGTGAGCATGGGCCATCCGCCACCGACGCCGGAGACCTTGAAGATGGTCTGGACGAAAGGAGGGGAACCGCGCCGGCCATGGTGGCCGCGGCGCCGCCTGTGAGGGCTCCACGCGCCAGCACCCCGTCCACCCTGCTCCCTGTCGTTGCGATCACGTCCGTCGAGGCTG
>KE372802.1:741645-754926 GCA_000418225.1 Zizania latifolia | reverse complement strand
TGGGCAAAGCTTGGTACAAAGTTATTGTTTTCTACTACTTGTCACCCACAAACAGATGGACAAACGGAAGTTGTCAATCGTACTCTATCAATGCTATTGAGAACAATGATTAAGAAGAACTTGAAGGAGTGAGAAGATTGTTTGTCACATATGGAGTTTACTTACAATAGGGCAGTACATTCTACCACTAATATGTGCCCCTTTAAAATTATTTATGGATTTAAACCTATTGCACCAAAAGATTTGTTGCCTCTTCCTTTACAGGAAAGGATTAACATGGACGCCTTAAAACGTGCTACATATATAAAGAAAATACATGAGAAAACAAGAGAAGAAATAGACAAGAAAACTCAGCACAAAGCCAAGAAGATAAACAAACATAGGAAGAAGGTTGTGTTTGAACCCAGAGATCTTGTTTGGATCAATTTGCGCAAAGAAAGATTTCCTGATAAGCGCAAGTCAAAGTTGATGCCACGAGGAGATGGACCATTCAAAGTGCTAGCAAATATCAATGACAATGCATATAAGATCGATCTTCTAGCAGAATATGGTGTAAGTAAATCATTTAATATTGCTGATCTTCCTCTATTCCATGGTTTTAATGATATAGAGTCGAGGACGACTCCTTTTCAAGAGAGGAGGATAATACGAATCAAACAAGTGACCATTAACAGAAGAGCTTATAAACACATAAGAATAAGCTAAGAAGGAGAAAAACTATTTACACCATTTCAAGGACGAATTACACAGAGTCGAACAAAGAAACTAGAACAAGAGCTGAACTTATTCTTAGCTGACACATATTTTAATATTAATGAGAATTTTATACTGTCTAAATCTTGTACTTTGCTCTTGCTTAGGTTTATTGGTAAAGAGGAGTCTTGTTGGATTTCAAATACAACGACTCACTGATTGCGAGCTCAAGAAAATGGTCCGGCCGGCTGTTACTTTTTCCTCCATGGTGTTACTTTATACATTGGTTCAATCTTCTGTTACTTTTCTCTCCATGATGTTACTTTATATGCTAGTCTGATCGTCTGTTACTTTTCCCTTCACGGTATTACTTTATACATTGGTCCCATCGTCTGTTACTTTTCCCTCCATGGTGTTACTTTACACCTCTGTCTGCTGACAATGTTCTAACTTTCAAGAGATGGATGATCCAACCTGTCATGATTCAATAGCCATAATGTATATAGTTAGAATAATAATTAAGTCTACTTTCATCTCCAACAAACGGATCATCATTTGGACTTTCCAATAAAAAGTTATGGCTGTTTTAGTGAAGACTGCACAAAAGCTGAATTGGCTGCGGGAGACCTTTGAGCTGCCAACTTCTCAAGAAACTTAAGACTCCATTTGGATCCTAGGTATTGGAAGAATTGGAATCCATTTCAGATTCTATAAAACAATAAATTATGTGGAATTTAATTGAAATCCAATATTTCTGTTTGGACATTCCATAGAATTAAAATCTAAGAACTAATTTCAAAACCTATTTGGATGATCAAACCATGGAATCAATTCTATTATTACAAGAAAATATTAGCTACAAATAAGGCTCCATAATATGTTCACATAATCAAAAACTTCTCTACATAACATCAAGATCTTCAATTTCATTTGTGTTGGGACAAAACTCCTCATAGAAATAAATCCACAAGCTAAGATAACACGACAAGTTTCTGAAATAAGTCCACAAGCTAATTAAGCATATTATAATTTTACTTGTTAATATGTTTTAACAGCCACTTCTTCCTAAGTCCCATAGGAAGTGCTAGTAGTGCATTAAACTTACGATCATCTGAAATTAGAAAATCATATGCATCTAGAAAAGCATCATCATCTCCATCTAAGTCAGGTATACCCTTCAAAGCAGCAACAACTTCTCCTGGTGGCACAACTTTTGGGTCTTAAGAAGAGTTATCTTTTAAGTCTGCAACAAAGCTATCTAATTTGTTCCCAAGAAAAGCAATACCGTGATCATCCGTTCGATGCCTCTTCCTTCTATCATCACCAACATGACTTAATGTAAATGTATTAGAGCCCAGATCCTTGTTTGTAAGATCCTCAATAGCCATCTCTTTTGCATTCTTAGAAGGTGTCCTAGCAAATTCACCAATAGCATGATCTTTGCAGTAAACAAGACTTATTGAATCCCAAAATTTGACAACTTTGTAGCGAGAGCAAGTAGCATCTTGGTTTTTCTGCAAAAACCATATTTCACATGACAGAATGTAATGGTAGCTAGAGTACAGTGAGTACTTGTTATTAGTTTGATGGATGCTCTGACATAAGGTCTCAGAAGGAAGACATATATGTGTGGTTACTAGCTTGATAGTGAAGGATTGCACATAAGGAACAATTAAGCTCTGAATTAGTTGGATCACCGTGTAATTAATTAACTTATAGGAATTTTTTTGTCAGGTTGTAGTGGATCAGTGAGAAAATATATATACCTTATTACATAGACTAACTGCATGGATCAAATTTGTCTGTATTTTGCAAAAGTTTGGATATGAAATTGAGGTTTTTATCATCACTTATTCATTGCCCTGTTTCCAGTCATCTCTAACTCTGCAAATTACTTCATTATTAATTGGTCCACTACTATCTTTTTTCTCTTTTTGAAAGAACACTGAGCATGATCACCCTTGTTGTAGAACTCCACAAAAGTAGTCAACAAAGCCTCATCTATTTTATCTGTCCAAGAAGTGTACCCTCTACCAGATTTTTTACCTTATCCATAGCCTACATCAAACAATTGCAAATAAAATTGTAAACTAACTATTAAAGGTGAGTGAGAAATAAGTAAATTTTAAAGTAACTAAATCAGTTTGGCGTCATCTTGCTTGGTACTCGGCAAACATTTGGTTAGCTTTAGCAACCCTAAAATTGTTTCACTCATTCGATGATTAAACATGTCTAATCATATTCGGCTCTTCTTGATTCTCATCATATGCAATAAATATCACACTATCCACTTGATGCAATAAAATGTTATCCATGTCTCTCTGCCTATCATATAGAAAGTTATGCAATATACAACAAGCATTGATGATGCGGATCTGTGAAAAGGTAGTATGACTTATTAATACAATACTTAAGATTGTTAACATTATGCCCTAGATGCAACATGGAGATGTTGTACGTGGCATACTTTGTTTATGAAATAAGGTTATTGTTCCTTGACATAGATTGTTATTATAGATCAACAAATGCGTGATTTGTTCATGAGACTCATAATGTGACTATTTCTAAAAGATCCCTAATCAGATATAGGTCATATATAGAACAGATATGACTGAGATCGGCATGTGTATTGATTGATAATCATGTCTTATGGATCATGGGTATAGAGATACCAACTCAATAATATGGACATGTATTGGAGAATATATGTTGGATAGACCCACAATAAGGCACTATTGAGATTCTGTGTGTCATCAATTGATCTCAGTAGTATTTATGTAAAGTCCTTAGACCTGAGATCATCATGGTTCCTAACATGTGTAGTGGCTTACTTTGGGACTACCAAATACTATTCTATAACTGGGTAGTTATAAAAGTAGTCATTGGGTCTACTATGAAACATGTAGTGGGATGTGAGTGGTCAAGATGGAATTTGCTCCTCCTTAACAGGAGAGATATCTCTAGGCCTCTCGATGTAATGGATTATGGAAATACATGGCTATGCCAAGGTAATTAAAGAGTTAATCACATGTTATAATCCAATACGAAGATGAAGAGGTGATAGAGCTATTGATAGGATGGCACAAATCTCACCTTGTGCTCGATTGATATTGTGAGGCAAAGGAACATGTACATATGGAACATTACAAGGTTCAGCCGATATAATCTTTACATATACTTGGGTTAATATGCTTTGCTAGAGGTCGCTGTTAACGGAGAATAGAAAGGAGTTTTCATATATTAACCAAGTTATACGTGAACCTACAGGGTCACACACTTAACGGGTTATAACATTGGATTCGAATAGGACTCAAATTAGGCTAAATATGGATAGAGATCTGAACAGATCGAATGGGGATCCAAGTAGAGTCCTGGTTGGGCCTAGGAGGGCCCAAGCTAGGACATCTATATATATGAGGTTGCAGGGCATAGGGATGTAGAGCTTTTGGTCTTGCATGTTGATGCGATCTTCCTAAAGACCTTTGAGCTGCCAACTTCTCAAGAAACTTAAGAGTTTTTTGATACCTAGCTTGGAGGGTTGTTCCTAGTATAAATACTTCTCATTATCTTTGTAAGCATAGACTTTTGATAATGAAAAATAGAACCCTTTGTTTAGCTATGTGCTAACAAATTGAGAGTGAAATCTCTAATCCTTTGCTCTTGTGATTTTCTTGTGAGATTGCAGAAGCGGACGTTCGACGTCTCCCAATTGATGCTCCTACTCCCTTCAAGGTTTTTCTTGATTGATTGTAGGCTATGTTGGTTGGTAACTTAGAGTGTGGTTGGGCGAACCCTTGATTCAGGCTGCTGTAATTTAGACGGTGGTTGGCTTCGAGTATGATTGTTAGGCTGCACTGTTATCTTGGCTGCTTGCAGCTAGTTATCTTGGTCTCTTTGAGGCTAGTTATCTGTTCATGATCATATGCCATGAAGATTGGGACCATGCCCCATACCAATAAACCTATGATTGACTCTTCAATCACCTCGACATGGCTATGTACTTCCATAATCCAAATAAATGCACATTCGGTGTATCGGCTAGACAATTCCTAGGGTTTTGGTGCATGAGAGAGGGATTGAGATCAGTTAGCAGAGCATTAAGGCCATCAAAGATATGGAGACACCAACTGACAAAATAGAGTTGCAATCCTTGATCGGCAAGAAAAATTTTGTAAGGAGGTTTATATCAAATTTATCGGGGAGAATTGAGCCCTTTACTACATTATTGAAGCCAAACGCGATCAGGAATTCATATGGGGCGCCAAGCAGCAAACGGCATTTCATGAAATCAAGGACTATCTAAGTGCCTTGCTAGTCTTAATTCTGCTGCAGAAAGGGAAGCCCTTTAAACTATACCTATCGGCTGATGAGAAATCCATTAGGTCGTTCCTAATCCAGGAAATTGAAGGAAAAGAAAGAGTGGTCTTTTATGTCAGCATAAGACTCCTAGATGCAGAAACAAGCTACCCTGTGGAGGAAACACTTTGCATGTGGCTTTACTTATCATGCATAAAACTCAAGCACTATCTTTTATCGACTTAATGCATGGTAGTTTGCAAGGCTGATGTGGTAACATACATGCTATTGACTCTAGTTTTGAAGGGGGAGGATTGGCAGATGGATATTTGTGCCGTCAGAATTTGACCTCCAATATGAATCGACTAAGAGGTAAAAGGACGGGCAATAGCCAATTTCATTGGTCAGCATCGAGACAATTCAGTAGATTACATGGAGCCGATACCATTGACTTTGTTCTTCGATGGATCAGTTTGTTGGTATGGATGTGGTATTAGATTGGTTAACATATCACCTCGAGGCAAGTTTTGAATTTACTTTCACAATTAAGCCCTACTGCACCAACAATCAAGCAGTACTCAAAGGACTTCAGTTGCTAAGCAAGATTGAAGCTGATACCATTGACATCATAGGGGATTCCTTGCTGGTGATTAAGCAGCTCTTTGGGGAATATAAGTGCAAGGATGAGGTCTTGAGGTCTTATTATTAAGAATGCCAAAGATTATTAAGAGAATTCAGGATGGTTTCATTGACCCACATCCCTAGAGGACAAAACACAAAGGCAAATGACCTCACACATACAACATTAGGCTATCGGCTAATCGAAAAGAACATAGAAGTTGAAATAGCTAATATCGAGGCCGATGATTGGAGGACAGAAATTATAAATTATTTACAGAATTTGTCCCAATTGATCTCGAGAAAGCTTTGATACAAGATGCCCAAGTATGTTTTGCTCGAAGAATAACTATATTATCAGGCAATTGATGGGGTTTATTAAAGTGCTTGAACTTTGAAGAGGCTGGCCAAGATGGTTATGTGTGATGTGCACGAAGGGATCTACGGAGCCCATCAATCAGCCCACAAGATGAAGTGGCTACTCAGAAGGGTAGGTTATTTTTTGCCGACGATGCTAGAGGATTGCTTCAAATATTACAAGGGGTGCCAAGACTGCCAAAAATTTGGAAATGGGCAGCGTGCCCCAACATCAGCCATG
Source organism: Zizania latifolia (assembly GCA_000418225.1). Classification (NCBI taxonomy): domain Eukaryota; kingdom Viridiplantae; phylum Streptophyta; class Magnoliopsida; order Poales; family Poaceae; genus Zizania; species Zizania latifolia. Next base: position 748,721 of record KE372802.1, on the reverse strand, counting down.
AACCCTATTATCAAGCCTTGGCCGTTCAGAGGATGGGGAATCGACATGATCAACCAAATTTATCCTGCGTCGAGCAAGGAGAACAAATTCATATTTGTAGCTATAGATTATTTTACCAAGTTGGTGGAGGCTATTCCCATGAAAAAGGTTACACCTAAAGAGGCGATAGACTTCATCAGAGAACATATAATTTATAGATTCGAGATTCCTCAGATGATCACTATAGATTAGGGTTCAATCTTTATGTCCAGTGAGTTCTAGCAATATGCCACCAGTATGGGAATTAAACTATTAAATTTGTTGCCCTATTACACCCAAGCCAATGGTCAAGCCGAAGCATCAAACAAGAGCCTTATCAAGTTAATCAAGGGCAAGATAAACGAGCATCCATGGAGGCATCATACTACGCTAGCCGATTCGTTGTGGGCCTATCAGATGGCATGTCATGGATCTACCCAAGTGCTGCCATATCAACTGGTTTATGGTCATGAAGTCATTGCTTTCGTGGGAAATGAACATAGGATCTAGAAGGTTGGTGCTACAAAACCAGTTGGCAGCCGATGATTACTACAACCTTATGATAGATGAATTGGATGATCCGACCCAAAATTGGCTACGTGCGCTCAAGAAGGTTGAAGAAAAGAAAGGTAGGGTGGCTAGGCACTACAATAATAAGGTATCACCTAAGTCATTTGACGAAGGAGATCTCGTATCGAAACTGGTACTACCGATCGGGTCCAAGGACAATAGATTTAGAAACTGGTTGTCTAATTGTGAAGGGCCCTATTGGATAAGCTGATGCGTGCTGAGAAATGCCTACATATTAAAAATTCTCAAAGGGGAAGAGTTCTCAAAAGCACTCAATGACAAATATCTAAAAAGTACCATCCAAGCATATGGATCGAATCCTAATCGGCTAGAATGACCGATGACTACTAGAAAGATGATGACATGATCATCATCTAAATATAGGATGATACCATGGGTACAACATCTAGAAACAAGCAAGCAAATAAACAAACATAGACAAATGAACCCACATGCAGCAAGTCTCATAGAGCAAGAGTTTCCTACTCAATCCAAAGTTTGCTTCGCCGATGACCTATTGACCAATGTATTTTCTTATATCTACAATGGCCTATGCCTAGATGTCCTCCACCTCTTGAATGATTGCGTCATCTTCTACATCAGACCCAGGAATCGGCTTGATGCTCTTATGCCGATGGAAGGCCTTATGCACGGCGTTGGCAAGCTCACCTTCCTTTTCCTAGATCTTGAGAGGTAAAGAATCAAGCGTGGCCTATTGTGCAACAATATTGGAGCGTACCTGATTGAGTCAAGCCATCAGGTTGGCTTCTTCATCTCTCACCCGGTCGATGCATGCTTTTATGTCACCAGGAGTACTCATCAAGTAGTCTAGCTCAGCCTTCTTCGCGCTCATGATTGCTTCATCAACACTTCTTGAATGTGTGTCCGTTGCGCCACCTGATCTACCATTCGGAGTTGTGCCTTCAAAAAATTCAGCCAATGATATTCTAGATAGGATGCTAGGGTCAAATTGTTGACAAGATCCTTAGGCAATCGGTTGATGATGTCGTTGAACCTGGCTCGGATCGACCCTGAGTCATTTACAGGCACTTCAATAAGGTCCTCTAGTCTACGTGCAATGTCTGACAACATGTCATGAAGGTAATTTGAGAGCACTAACTTCCTTGGTGTGGGCGCACTTGAAGCCTCATTATCCTTAACATATTTGCCGACGTCGAAGGAGAAGCATTGACGAATGACTGCATAAGCCGGTACAAAGTTGTGAGTTAAAGCAAAAAGGGGCTTACCTTAGGTAAACTCGGACTAGTATCATATTGGTCACAAGTAGGGATCCTAAAGAACTCTAGGCTATAGCCAATGATGTGATAGTTGGAAGGGCTATAGACAAAGGCGGCGTGTGGCAATGGAACATGGGACACGAAGTAGATGGAGCCGAAGGTCACCGAAAAGGATTAAGGTTGTCAGAGAATTAAGGGTTTTGTGACGAAGAGTCCTAAAGATGAAGGGGCTTGGCTATGAAGGTTTGAAAGCATAAAGAAGATGAAAGAGATAAGGCCAAACTTTATGGAGAAGGAACTGGTGCAGTGATACAAATGGTTGGACTCCTAGGGAGGATTTCGGATCATGTCTTCTCACATCCCAAAATCGGAGGCATGTGTTGACACCTGAATTTGGTGACCATCGGATATGGTGATGAAATGACCACCATTGGATCAATGCCAGTTCAGTGGAAAAGCCCCTGACAAAGTCTGACAAGACGTCCATCGGCACTGCGCGTGCATAATAACCTACATATGTAATTATGTCCTATAATAGGCAGTAGATATATTTTCTTCTATTTGTCTTTTAGCAAGTAAATCTTGAGATTTGTTATATTTCGGGTAGGATTCTATTAACCCATGGGTATAAATATGTACGCCCGAGGATCCCAAATAATAATCTATAATGATCGATCAACTCTCGACGCATCGCCTCTTTCTTAGGTATGTAGAAATCGGGTGATTCCCTGTTCGGGGTTCGGTTGCATTGGTTGAGTCTGACCCATAACTATGAAAAGGAATAGCCTTATGGTAGATTACGTTTATTTAATCAAGACTTTGTCAATTAGGTTTGACATTTTGATTAGATTTATGTATCTGCAAGTTATCGACGTGATGCTCTAATCTTATTTGTTCTATGCTTCATGCTTATATTAAATTCATTATTTCAATCACGTTAGTGTAAGATTCATTGGCTAGATGAAGCTGCATGATTGGTGTTGATATAGTATTGTCTTGATTTAGTCTGATCTACTGGGTCTGTACTAGTTTCACAGATCGCATCTAAATGATAGAGATTAGTTTACGTCTTGTTAGAGTTTTAGCCAATAAAATATCTATTTATGCTTAATTTATCGATCATCGGCTATCATACGTTTATTGTGTTGATTTAATGACGTGAATAATGATTTAACACTGTCTCGATTTGGTCCGCACTACTACAAAAACAGTCTTTAGTGACTAAGCTGTATTGATGGATCAATGACGCGTATCAGTAATACACTTTTAGTGATGGACTTTTTTTTACATATCAGTAATGCTACCTTATTAATGACGGATCATAATGTGGCTTGTCACTAAAGACGAGGCACCCCCATTAGTGACGGGTCACATTATAACCCGTCACTAAAGGGTCGAAGAACTAGTGAAGGGCAACAACTACCGCCCGTCACTAATGACCTCGCTGATCATTAGTGATGGGTGGTAGTTATCGTCCGTCACTATAGGTGCCTCCTGTGTATAAATAGGTGAGGCTAATAGTGAACCAGCCACGCTTTCATATCGCGCAGAACCATAAACACTAGCAGCCATGCTTCGTCATGCTCATTCGCCATCATGCTCCTCCGCCGTCGTGGCCTCCTCCACCGGCCTCTGTTCCCTCGCGCCCTCCGTTCCCTCGCGCCCTTCGTTCTGTCGCACGTGGCAACCGTTTCGTCACCGACCCACCTTGCCACTGCCTCATCGTGTGTCTCCTCCTCCTCCTCCTCCGTCGTGGCTAGGGTTTATGACTTATTAATTTATGAGTTTGTGAATATGTGGATAATTAATTTGTGAATATATTGCTTTGTGAATCTATTCTCCTATTCGCTCAATAAAGAGAAAGCTATTAGTATAAGGATGTGTGTGACAATTAGGCTTTTTTTGTTTTAACAAGTTTGTTCACGCAATGATGTTACATTACGTGCTACTATTATTGTTCATATATTTTGTTTATGCAATGATTTTATATTATGTGCTTACTATTATTGCTGGTTATATTTTATTCATGCAATGATCTTATATTATGTACTCACTATCATATAGTTTGGTCATTTACGTTGTTTTTTTCTTATATATTCTTTAGGGGTAAGATTTAATGAATTAGTTGTTACACACACCTGTGAATTGAAATATAGTCTAGTGGCGAGAAGGCCATTAAGTTGGCAGCCCGATATCTGAGAGAAATCCATGTTTTTATCTTGTTCAACATGAATTAGGGTTTACACAAGTATTATTGTACCTTTTTTTCATCATTGTTAGATAAAACATGAATTAGGGAGATGGCAAGCCTCCCAAGTGATCAACAGAGCACTTTTGCCGGACAGCGTGCTTCTAGCAGCAGGTGGGCCCCTACGGCATTATTATACTTTTTTTGCTGTCCCGTACTGCAAGTGCTATGTTTAGTTGTAGTAATCTATGCCAACAATATAGGTACCGACTTATGTTCATAAGTGTTGCCTTCTGAAAATAAATCATTATGTCCATGGACGTCATCAGGTTTATACATTGTAGATTGCAATTCTATTTATGTGGTAACAAAACTAACAAACTGATATGATATTATCTCACTGTTGTAGTTTCTATAAAAAACTTTGGCGCTAACCATAACATTCACGCTAGTGACACTTTGGAGATATCAACAAAAGATGGGTGCACCATATGGTTGAGGTTGTGAGCTGTGGAGGCAGGTTATGCCTCCACAGAGGGTGAGATGCATTTAGTGCCCGAGTCTACCTAGTAGAAGGGGACTTTGTAGAACTAACAATGGGACCCCCACTATCTGTTATGGCTACTATTTTCAATAATTATAGCAAAGATAAGACCGCATGAGCCATAAAAGTAGAGGACAGTGATAGCGATATCTATAGCAAACTCACATTTCTTACTAGACATGCATATTTTGTTGACGTACTTATTGACTTTTTTATAATGGCAGGTGAGGGTCCTAGCAATGCTGCGAAGAAGAAAGGAAAGCAGATATCCAGGGAGGGCGACACCGATGAAATGGACCAATTAAAAAACATCTGTTATTTTGGCAATCATACAGATGTAACTCTACTAAAGAAGGCTCTCATACAAGACATCTCGGCAGGTTTATCCTTTAGGACACAGTTATATGTCTGCACAATAAATAACTCGATCGTCAACAAGAAGTCGATGGTAAGATCTTTGCACATGTGAGAAAAACAAACATCTATATATATGTATTTAGACTTGTCTAACTAGCTTTGTACAAATTTTATTGTAATAGTACTTTTCAAGACTATTGTGAGAAGTACATCACACCTTACCTACACCAGCAGACCACCCAGATTCAATCGACAACAGTAGGTAGTGAAGCAGTCCCAATTATAGTGCATAAATCCACGGATGGACGGTGCTACCTAACTACTGGTTTTAGCCAATTTCTTCGAGATAACGAGTTAGAAGTTGGCACAGTATGTGTGCGCCTTCCATTTCGACATCAACAATGGTGCAATTGAGGCAATTATGTATGTGGTGTAAATTGTTTTAGAAGTTAGCTAGAAGTTAGAAAATAATCTTATGGAACTTTGTTTTAGCAAATTTCTTCGAGATAACAAGTTAGAAGTTAATATATGTGATATTAATTTGGTTGTGAAACTTCTGTCATGAATTGTTTGTGTTTTGTGATGAAACTTCTGAGATGTGCTTTGGAATGTTGGATGTTGGCTGCTAAATCCTAGCTTTGAATCAGGATGCAGCCTAAAAATAATTATTTTTTAAAATGACCATACTATTAGTGACAGGCGACAATAATCACCCGTCACTAAAGGGTCCTTTAGTGTCATGACCCTTTAGTGACGGGTGACATTATGGCCCGTCACTAAAGGGTCATGACATGTGAGTCGGCAGGCCTCTTTTAGTGACGGGTGTATATTATCATCCGTCGCTAAAGGATGACCCTTTAGTGATAGGTGAAGACCCGTCACTATTGACCTCATTTCACTGATGCGATAAGAGTGACGGGAGACATGCCCATCACTAATAGAGGTTATTACCCATCACTAATAGGGTTTTCTATGGTAGTGTCGATTTATTAGATTCATCGTTCATAGAGTTAACATCATGATTTCTTGATGATTACATGTTTAGCTGATCGCTATAAACATGCTTTAATCAAATGCCATTGAATTACCTAGATTAGATCTTAAAACATATTTTATACTCATATGCATTTGGTGTGTATCGGATGTTCAACCAATGTGGTAGTATGCTATCGGCTAGCGATGGTATCGAGCCATCAACCAGTGGGCCTAGGATAACTAATATCTCCTATCTAATCAATTGTAGGATCAAATTGACTAGCACGTCTATGAACCTCAAACTTAAGGACCTGCACTGGAGTGAAACAGACCTCTAGACCTTCGAGTGTGAAGGTGTAGAGATTTTTGTGATTTCTATGTCAACACATCTAGATATGCGGATATTATATAGAATCCATTCTGGGATCTTTGTATAAATACGTATGGGTAATCTTCATTATTCGTGTAATCTTGCTTCTCAAGAAATTCACTCAGACGATTGTACCACATCCTACCTGGCTATTTCAACCCATACAACGACTTCTTCAATCGTACGCTATAAAGGTGATTGTTCCCTTTGTCCTAATTTGTCAATGGTATTCCTTTAGGTACCTCCATATGAATCTCAGAATTTAGGTTTTCATATAGATATGTGGTCACAACATCCAACAATTTTATTTTCGGCTTCAAGTTGACAGCCATTGAGATCAAGAATCTAAAGGTAATTCCACCCATCATCGAGGAGTTAGTTGACGGCCGATCGCTTTGTATCTCAAATTTTCATTTCATCCATTCCTCTTACAAACAAAGACCCACTTATATCCTCTAGGGTGTAAGTGGGGAGGTTTGTGGCATACAGGCCCAAAGACCTCTCTTTTGTTCAGGGATAACAATTTAGTTGTTATTGTCTTCTGCCAGTCTTTCCAATCAGATCTCTTTTTGCATTGAATGAATGATATGGGCTTAGGGTCATGATCTATGTCTGTGGCAATTTTATTTGTAAAGTATATGTCCATGATTGTAGTTGCTTCATTCTAGGATCCTTCAGAGTTTATGTAGTTTATTGCTATTTCATCATGAGGTGCACATTCGGTTGCTTTATCAACTTGCTCATAGTTCTTTTCCAATTCAGGGGCAAGGTCGTTTAGTTTACCGGCGTCAATTTCACGTGCATTATCGTTGGTTT
>KE372802.1:720899-732055 GCA_000418225.1 Zizania latifolia | reverse complement strand
TTTTTTCAAGACAGGCACCTACATGAACCGGTGCTGCAACGTGCTGTGTCGGGGACAGGAAACTTGATCCAGAGGCAGCTGACTCGGTAGAAAAGAACGATCACGAATTCGCCGGAAGTTGGGAGTGGATGATCAGATCTTCGAGGTCTGACACTACTTGAAAAAATAATTACAAGAAAATAGGACACATAAATTTTACGTAGAAAACTCTTATGAACAAATTATGGGCATCCGAATGAAAAAAATCCACTATTATAAGAGGTATACACAAAAGCAGAGGATTACAATGAGCTTCTTCCTCACACTGCAGGAGGTATAGAGAGAAAAAACGACACATGTCTGATAAAAACTCTGCTCTAATACATGATCCAAGTCCAACTAAATTAATCAAACTCCAACAGTACATGTACATTTATACATTGTCTCGTAATTTTAGTTGATATATGCAAAATAATATATTTGGCTGTGCTTTTGCACTTAAGTGTGTGCGTATATATATACATCTTTCCTTCACCTGTACTATATATTATGTACTTTTGGAGCGGATGTGTCTTCTAGTTGAGAACTTGATCAGATCAGTAGGACTGGTGTTAATTATAAATATAAGGACTACTCGATGTGAAGAGAGGAATGAATCTGATGCGCAGGAGCGAAGTATCAATTAATGCTAGATATGTATGCATACCAATTATTGGCACAACAACATACGTCTGCAAGAAACATGTGATTTGCATCAGTAGCTCGTATATTAATTACTTTATTTGTTCTCATTCATGCAGGACAATCATGTCTGTTCAGAGTGACAAGTATTTGCATCAAGTCTCGATTATCGAATATCGATCGAATCCAATACTGTATGTAGCTAGCTACTGCAAAGTAGATCGAATCCAATACTGTGTCTCTATCCAATGCAACGCAAGATAATCATGCTACTTTTGTTGGAAGACTCATTTAGTTTGACGTGCTATTTTGGTTGGAAGACTCATTTAGTTTCAAGTCGATCACTCTAGCTCTGTTCTGTTAGTCTTTTTCATTTTGCACACTTCAATGGGAATTTCATGGTATAATCAAATTAAGTCCATTGATTTATGGGCCGATCCCCCATCCCCGTGTTTTCATGTATGAAAATAGCTACAATAATCATATGTATACTGATCAGCATAATTTATTTATTCTATAGAATACTTAAATAGCTTATCGAGAACCAATCAAACAGACACAATCTACTGTACAAGATGTCCATTGAGTTATCTGTGTAATTAATCGTATCTATGGGTCTACATGGGTTGTATATGCCCTTAATTAGCTAGCTTAACTATATGCATGTGGAGCCTATATGCCCACCTATGAACACACAACACAATTAAATTTTGTCTAGGAGTGCTAAAATTTCAGTTGAGATATGCATGTTTAATTAGCTGAAGTTAATAATTACAGAATGCAGAATTGAGGCAGAAGACCGGGTATATATTTTTGGTACCGCATCGTTGAGCTTTCAGATCGAGAAGTGGGACGGCGAATAACACTTTCGATCGTTCTCTGATTATTCTGACGATGACACGGAAAGAATTACATTAGAATGTACTTAATTTTGCGAGGATAAGAATACTTTGGTCAAAGTCTTTTGATGAGGAATCTGATGGAGATTATTCTGGACAATGCATTGAAAAGTCTAAATCTATTACAGGATCGTGTGTCGATTTTCTTGACAAACATGATTAATTGCTCTCTTTAATATTGAATAGATAAAAAGGTACCGTGGAGGAGGCAGAAACTAATGTCCATGAATATTTTATATCAGCAATAAATTTGAAAATAACGAAGTACTTCATACAATTTATTTATTATATCTTTTTAATTATTTTATTAGTAAATAAGCAGAAATAGTAGTGGTAGTAACTTAGGCTCCACACGGCTACAGGAACAGACGTCAGTGTCGGGTCAAAATATTTATCAGTGGCGGGTTCTAAACCACCACTGATTAGTCGGAACTGATAGTCGACGGCTATCAGTGGCAGTTCTAGAACCGACACTGACAACAAGTATCAGTGTCGGTTTCAGAACCGAACCGGAACTGATACACCCATATCAGTATCAGTGCCGGTTCGTGTCACGAACCGACACTGATACGCGCGTATCAATGTTGGTTTAATAATACAACCGACACTGATACACTATTATCAGTGCCGGTTTGGATCACGAACCAATACTGTTGTGTATTTCAAGCTATTTTTTATATAAACCACGCTGTATTAATTCTATATCCAAATACACATATATGCTAAATTCATTTGCATAGCTTATATCATATTACGTGAACGATATCAAATCAAATTAATATGAAATATATTAACTTAAAATAACAAAACATATTTATATAAATATTTCCATAAGTTTTAAATATGATATTGTTACTATAAACTCAAACACAAGCTAAATTACTCTACATACATAATATTAAGAATCATCGTAGAACACTATCTAAGCTCTTGATATCGCTCTTAGGGAATACTCTAGTGGAAGGTCTACAGCACAAGCTCATGCTTTACAAGTTAGCTTGTGCTGCAGACCTTCCACTAGGGCATTCTCTAAGTGGATAGTGTCCTACGGTGTCTCTGGGTCATATCCCCGACATGCGACGATTCTCTCTATCTACAAGTGATGAATTGCGTAAGGTTGTACGATAAATTATAACACATACATAATAGCCTCTAGTACACCATTGTTGATATGGAAATAAAAAGCACATACTGTGTCGACAACTAAATCGTTAGCTTGTAGAAATTGACCAAAATCAGTCGTTAGGTAGCACCGTTTATCTATTGACTTATGCAATACAACTGGGACTGCTGTGCTTCTTGCTACTGTCACTTGGATCTGTGAGGTCTGTTGTTGTAGGTGAGATATGATGTACTTCTCACAATACTATCTTGAAAAATACTGTTATGAATAAAATGTGTTGGGAGCTAGTTAGACGAGGCAAGTGCAAATATATAGATGTTTATAATTATGACATGTGTAAAGTGCTTACCACCGATTTCTTGTTCACGATCGAGGGATTGATTGTGTATACATATAAGGTAGTCCCGCAGGATAGACCCGCCGAGATGTCTTGCAGAAGAGCCCTCTTTTTTGGAGTCACATCTGTTTGATTTCCAAAATGACAGATGTTCTTCAGTTGGTCCATTTGCTCGGTGTCGCCCTGACTGGCCATCTGCTTCCCCTTTTTGGTAGCATTGCTAGGACCCTCACCTGTAATTATAAAAAACCACTTTAATTACATAAACAAAATATGCATGTCCAGTAAGTAATGTGAGTTTGCTATAGATACCGTAGTCGTTGTCTTCCACTTTTATCGCGGTCTTCTCATCACTAAAAGTATTGTAAATAATAGCCGTAACAGACAATGAGGGTCCCATTATTAATCCTATATAGTCTCCTTGTACTTGGTGGACTCGGTCACTAAATGTATCCCACCCATTGTAGAGGCATAACATGCCTCCACAGTTCGCAACCTCAACCAAATTGGTGCACCTAACTTTTGTTGATATCTTAAGGGTGTCACCAACGTGAATGTTATTGTTCTCGGCAAAGGGTTTTCTCAGAGTCTACAACAGTGAGATAATATTGAATGAGTTTGTTAGTTTTGTTACGACATAAATAGAATATGCAATGTATAATGTATAAACTTGGTGACGCCCGATGAAACAATGATTTATTTTACGAAGGCAACTGTTAGTTGGCTGATCACTTGGGACTCCCTACTGTTGGAAGCACGCTTTCCAATGGAAGTGCACTGTTTATCACTTCGGAGGATTGCCATGTCCCTAATTCATGTTATATTTGATAACGATGAAAAAAATACAATAATACATGTGTAAACCCTAATAAACAAAACTGAATATTGCTAAATGCATATACTCCACCAAAAGTATACTCAAACATACACATGCACACATTATTTGCATACACTCCATCGAAGGTATACTCAAACATATAAATACTCAAACATATACATACACTAGATCATTTCAGCCATCAAAGATATACTCAAACATATATATTCTCAAACATATACATACACTTGATGCATGGCAAGGTACATACACTTGATTATTTTAGAAGTATACTCAAAATTGTATACAAAAATTGTAAGCCAAGGTACATACACTTGATCACAAAATCAATAACTTACAGAGACTCACAAAATTCACAAAATTATATGCAAATAATCCACTTGCAGAGATTCACATTATATATACACATAATTAATCGACTTGTAGAAATTCATTCAGGTCACTGACAAGAATAATGGTGGCATGGACAAAACCCTACTTAAACCCTAGCTAAACCCTAAATCCAAATAATGTGAGATATTGGTGGCATCAAAACCTTGCACGGGTGAAGACGGAGATGGCCGGACAGGTGAAGGTAGAGGGGCAGACGGCCGGATGGTGGATGCAGAGATGGCCGGACGGTGGAGACTCGGCGGTGGAGGCAGAGAAGGTCGGACAGCACGACGGTGGATGGCTGAGGCGGAGGCATAGGCGGCCAGACGGCGGAGGCAAAGATGGAGATGACTGGACCACAGGACGGCAGGACAACAGGAAGGCACGACGGCGGCGGGCGAGTAAACAATCTGGGGGATGGGGAAAAATAGAGAAGTGACGGCGCATATATATATGCGAAGGGTATGAGTGCTAGTTTGAATGGAAAACCGAGACTAATAGTGACATATCAATGTCGGTTCTAATTCGAACCGACACTGGTAGTGTGTTTCAGTGCCGGTTCTAGTTAAGAACCGGCACTGAAGAATATTTTAATATTAATAAATAACCACATTTTATTTTAACATACAAAATTTACTCCTAGTAAATACAGATTTTTTACTGTACCAGATGAAACGTTTTTATACTAACATTTACAAATTGTTATTAAGAAATACAAACCATTTTACTTTAACAATTTAAACATATTTTACACCATAAATAAAACTTTTTCTGTTAACATTTATAATTTATTATTAAGATTTACTATTAACCGTATCCCTAAACCATTACCCTAAGCAAATAAAATACATAATCTTGAGCAAATAAAATACACAAACTTGAGCAAATAAAATACACAATTTTGAGCAAATAAAATACACAATCTTGAGCAAATAAAGTACACAATCTTGAGCAAATAAAATCATAAAATGATTAATATTCTTACACAATCTTGATTAAAGAAAATACAAATTTTATCCCTAAACGATTAATGCTTTATGGTGGTCACGGCGTATGTACGTAGCTTCCTCGGTATCATCCATGAAAGGCAGTTCAACATTCTCTTCAAAAAGGGGGAGGTCATCAAATTTGCCGTACTCTTCTTCATCGTCAACACCCTCGACTCCAACAATCTTTTTTTCCTTGAAGAACTACATGATGCTCCTCCTTGTTTGTTGGGTCTGGGTTCTTCATGTAGAATACTTGAGCAACATCCTTAGTAAGTATAAATAGTTGTTTCATATATCTAGTGAGCCTAAGGTCAACAATAGTCATACCATACTTGCCAACCTTCATGCCTCCGGGCAGTCATACCCATTGGCATCGGAATAGAAGAACCTTCAACTCACCATATTTAAGCTCCCAGATCTCTTCGATGAATCCGTAGTACGTCTCCTTACTTCTAGCGTGGTCAAATGCATCGATACGAATACCGTTGTTTTAGTTAGTGCTCTTGTTGTCTTGTGCTCTTGTATAAAATGTATAGCCATTAATCTCGTATGCTTGGAATGTGTGAATGGTACTTGACGGGCCATGACCTAGTAGTTGTAACATTGCATCATCAGTATGCTGAAACGTCACATGTTTATGCAACCAGATACTGAATGTATTTCTGTGCTCTCTTGTGACCCAATCTTGTGACTTGGTTGGATTTGCGGTGGTTATTTCATTCACATGCATATTGACATAAGGTCCAACTACAACTGATTGTTGCAGAACAGCAAAATGTGCTTGGATGAATGCAACACTATCTCTGATGTGGATACATGCATGTCCTATTGTCCCTCTAGCCTCCCCTCGCAGCAAGATATAGGCAGACCAATCGGTTTCAGCTTCATATAGTCAATACAGAACTCAATGACCTCCTCTGTACTCCATCTTTGGGCAATGCAACCTTCTGGATGGCCTCGGTTACGAATATATTTCTTTAGAACTCCCATGAATCTTTCAAAAGGATACATCTGATACAGAAACATAGGGCTAATGATCTTTATCTCACTAATAATGTGAACAACTAGATAGACCATTATATCAAAAAATGTTGGAGGGAAAATAGTCTCAAACTGACATATAGTGTGGATAACGTCGTTCTATAGCTTTGCCAATTTGATTGGATCTATGATCTTCTGTGATATTGTGTTGAAAAATGAACACAACTTTATGATTGGGTCTCGAATCTTATCGGGCAAAATGCCTCTAACTGCAACCAGAAGCATCTTCGTCATCATCACATAACAGTCATGAGATTTCATGTGAACTAACTTCTTGTCTTTCATGTTCACTAGGCTTCTAATATTTGATGAGTAACCAGTTAGAACTTTAACATTACACAGGCAACTACATAGGCAGGCTTTCTCTTGTCTACTCATCATGTAGCAAGCTATTGGCAGCTTCTTTTTCCCGCTGGCTAGTTATACATAATGCAGGTCATTCTGGAGGTTCATTTCTTGAAGGTCCAGCCTTGCGTTCAGTGTGTCTTTTGTTTTGCCAGGCATGTCTAGCAAGATACCAATCAAGCTATTGAATACGTTCTTCTCGATGTGCATTACATCTATTGCATGTCTAACCATAAGGTCTTTCTAATATGGTAACATCCAAGTATGGATTGCTTCTTCTACATAGGAGCATTTTGTCTAGCAGGTAATTTTGTACTGCCTAGGCCCTTGCCGTGAACTACATTAAGATCCTTCATAATTCTAAATAATTATTCTCTAGTACGAGTCTTCGGAGCTTGACATGTCTCCACCGTTCCATCGAAAGCTCTCTTATTCTTAAGGTACGGATGATCGGCATGAAGGAACCTACGGTGATCCATGAAGACCATTTTTCTGCTATTGGACAACCAACGCCACCCAGTTTCCTCCAAGCACTGAATACAACCATTGTACCCTTTTATAGTCTACCCTGATAGGTTACCAAGAGCAGGTCAATCAGAGATCATTATAAACAACATTGCACGTAAGGTAAAAGTCTCTCTTTTGTATTCATCCTAAACCCGCACGTCGTCTTTCTGTAATACAAGTAAATCTTCTACCAGGGATTTGAGATATACATTGATATTGTTATCTGGCTGATTTGGCCCACTAATCAACAAAAGCATGAGAAGGAATTTTCGCTTCATGCACATCTAGGGTGGAAGATTATAGATATAAAGAGTCACCGGCCAAGTGCTATGAGTACTTCTTATGTTGCCAAAAGGATTCATCACATCTGTACTCAACCCAAATCTTATATTTCTCACTTTATTTCTAAACTGTTTGTATTTTGAATTGAACCTTCTTCGCTGCATGCCATCAGCAGGATGTCTAAGCACTCCATCCTTCTTTTGCTTCTTAGCGTGCCATCACAACATCTCACTGTTTGCTTTGTTAGCGAACATCCGTTTCAAATGGAGGATTATTAGAAAATACCAAGCCACCTTAACCGGTATTTTCTTCTCTTGTCTCCCGACATCTATAGTGTCTTCGCTCTCGCCACTATCAGTGCTCTGCTTGTACCGTGGTACATTGCAAATGTGACACGTATCTAGGTCTATGTCCTCATTATGAAACAACATGCAGTCATTTACACATGCATGGATTTCCTCTACCTCAAGCTCTAACGGACAGACAACCTGTTTGGCATAGTAAGTACTTTCAGGTAGAACATTTTTCATTGAAAGTAAATCTTCCAAAAATACCAACAATTCGTTGAAACCCTTATCGGACCAACCGTTGCTAGCCTTCATTTGCATTAGTGTTAGCACCACATTCAACTTATTGTGCTCCTCTTTACAGTTTGGGTATATTGGTGTTTTAGAGTCAGTTACCATACGCTGAAACTTTTATGTTGTGTGTCACTAGTGAAGTCCCCCTTGTCATCACGCAACATTTGATCGATGTTTTCATCATTGGCATCAAAGAATGTGTCAGCTCTATCATGGTCAACTGTAGTATTGCCACATGTGTTTTCTTTGACTATTGGCTGCTCTTCGTGTACACTATCGTTAAGTTCACCATGTTCTGTTTAGTGGGTATATACTGCTTTGAAACCTCCAAGAATCAAGTGTGCACGGATTTGCTCAACGTTTATGAATCTTTTCTCATTTTTGCAATCGACACAGGGACAACATATGTACTGATCAGCACTGCCATTATTTCTATTTCTGTAAGACTGAACACTTTGTATAAAACTGTTGACACCATTAATGAACTCGGGCCCACGATCATTGTACATCCATGAGCGGTCCACCTACATATCATTATAATTAATCTCACATAATTAACTTTCCTGCACATAAAATTGCCGATTTTTTTGAAAGATCGATAGTGATAGTATAATTATCTCATATCTTGAACCATCGTTGTTTGCCAGTACTTGTTCCAGCCTAGACAATCTACCTTTGGAACATTCCATTCCTATAATATATAAATTTATTAGTCTAGCGTTTAATTTTTTGATTTTAAAAATATTTCCAAATTTTATTTTCAATACACTCCTAGAAAGGTTGTGAAAATATATGTTTCGACATAGAGAATCTACGTTCGGAATGTTGTGAAGATCAATCACGTAATCGTACCATGTATTAAGCCATTAGTTTAGTGCTTCATTTTTTAATTTAAAAAATAATTTTAATTTTCGATTTTAACACTTGAATGGAAAGGTTATGAAGATTAATCACGTCGACATTGTATGGAGGTCATGTTGAATTTTAAAAATAAATTCAACATGACCTCCATACATTTATTAACCATGAAGAGCAATCCATAAAGCTAAAAGTAATTTTCATACGATTAATATTGCATCCATACATTCAATATATTTAATCCATTAAGAATCACTCATGGCCTCCATAAATTCAACATGTGTACAACCACTAAATTAACAAGGCCTCCATACATTCAACATGTGTACAACCATGGTCTCCATACATTCAATTCCATGGAGAGCAATTAATATTTACAAGCACTAAATCAACATAGCCTCCATTCATTCCATTCCATGCATTCAATTCCATCTATAAAGAAAAATAAGTGTGTGCAAGCATACATTCAACATGGCCTCCAAATATTTAATTCGATCCTTCATTCCATTTCACGCATTCAATTCCATCCATGAAGAGAGATAAGAGCAAGTACTGTGCACATGATTTAAATGGTAAGAAGAAAACGAATAGCAAAATGGCTTACAAAAATCTTGTCTCCACAAATCTTTGGCCTCCGGCACTATTCCACACTGCACTGTTTTGATCACCTCACTGTCTAGCTCATGCTACTATTTTATAGCAGAACACATCAGTGCGATTTGTGGATACAACCAGCACTGAAAGGTGCACAACAGTGATAGTTCCATTCAAGTTTGAAAAATTTAACGGCTTCTATATTTTTAACCGGTAGTGATATAGCTTCATTGCCAGTATGGAGATAACCTACACTGAGATGGCGTTACTTTTAAGTGGTTCTATGGTAGTGCCACCTGATTTAACTTGTAATAATCCACATCAAAATTTAAAATTCATAATTGAGTTTGGAGTTTTTTTATCGTTTTCTTTATCTTTTACTCGCTAAGAATATAAGAATAAAAGTCTTAACTTCGTTGGTAGCTAGTTTACATGACTTTGACTTATAATCCATAAGCAGATATATTACAGCTCAATCTATCCAATATAAAATACATAAGTGTCGGTGAATCACCGAGCAGTCCACCCAAGGGGTACCCGAGGTGGTGATTAGATCTGTGTAAGGGAAGCGCAACGCTTTCGAACCCGATGGTCGACTCTTGAACACAATAGCCAATGTTTATACTGGTTCGAGTCTCTCGGAGGATAATAACACTACGTCTAGTATTTTGGTGTTTAATATAATGGTGGAACTTACAATACGATGCAATTAAGCTATGGAGGCTTAAGGTGTCGAAAACAAGAAAAATACGCTATAAAGCTTGTCCTTTGGGGTGCCTTGCATCCTTTATATACTCAGAAGATGAGCCTAATAACTTAGGAGTCTACCCCAAGTCGATCTAGGATTGTCTAGCAAACTCGGGTGCTAAATCCTTAATTACAAGGATTCTGGTACAAACATATCTCTTTATGCCATATGTGGAGTCCAATCACCTGATAAGGACTCAACCTTCCTTATCAGAGGTGAACCCCCCTCCATGGGCCATACCGGATGGCGATGCTAGACTTGGCTTGCCCTTGGTCTGGACTGATAAGCCCAATCGTGTGGTACTCGGGCATCACATCCCCAACAGTAGCCCCTGAGCTCTTCTTAGCTTGGTTGAAAAAATCTTCGACAAAATAAGCTGGGAGGAGCTCTTCTTCAATCGGAAACTTTGATACTTCTGTTGAATTCTGTTGGGTTATGGGGAGGCTACGCTAGCGCTTAATTTCCAAATTTTACCCCGTTAGCCCAGGAAACTTTGATACCTCTTCGAGACGCACCGTGCTCCCACTGACCCCTTTCGAGAGAAACTCTTTCTAAAAAAAAACACCATTCCGGGCGATAAATACTTTGCCCTCTTCCCAGTTATAGAAGTAATATCCTTTGGTTTTCCTAGGATACCCCACAAAGAAGCATTTATCAGATTTGGGAGTGAGTTTTTCAGACATCAAACGCTTTACATAGTCGTCACAACCCCAGATCTTTAGAAAAGACAACCCGGGATGCTTCCCAGTCCATATCTCATATGGCGTCCTCTCCACAGATTTAGATGAAACTCTGTTTAACGTGAAAGCAGCAGTTTCTAAAGGAAATCCCCAGAAAGACAATGGAAGATTAGTTTGACTCATCATTGACCAGACCATGTCCAACAAAGTTCTGTTCCTCCGCTCCGATGAGGAGCCATGGTGTATACCATGGGGATAATGAGTGATTGTCAACGGGGTGAAGAAGAGTAGTGATGAAGAGA
>KE372802.1:660698-675297 GCA_000418225.1 Zizania latifolia | reverse complement strand
GCTTGGCGACGGCGCGCACGACGACGAGCTCGACGGCGTGAACTACTCCGGCAACGACGGCACGGCAGCGAGCTCTTCTCCGGCCATCTCTCCATCAAACTTGCAGTATATCTCTTGTGCTCATCACATGTTTGTTGAAATGTTTCAAAGAGATCTGCACTGCACATTAGGTGTTTGATACAATGTTCACAAGCACTTGACTTTCAGATTACTTCATGAATGTTGATTGAAATGTATGTGTATGTTTTTGTGCTTGTCAAGTGTTTGTTGTTTTTGCTTGAGAGGCCTCGGATGGTATGATTTGTTGAGATTGTCCACGAACTCGCACACCAAGTGTTCAATCGGTCGTGCATGAGTGCTTTGAGCGTTTCTGTGTCAATAGAACGCGTATTGCACTTGTAAACACATTTTGATTGACATTTAATCTTAGATTTGGATGATCTGTTTCTGAGAAGCGCTTTGAGGAGATATTCTTATCAACTTGCCTGGTGTGACAATAATTATCTAGCCATGTGCTAAATCTTGACATGTCACTCGCAAGTCCGATATTCGAGTATGAGGAAGGTTTCTGAAATATAAGTATCGATTTGCCAGGTGTGACTTTTATTAGTTCAAATCATTGACTGAATCACATCGAGTCACTTGCAAGTTCGACACTTAAATTTTAGGAGTTTTATTTTTCCGCTGCATTTTTATTTTGCGCCCATTCACCCTCCCTCTGGTCGTTAGTTTCGGTCCTACACACAATAACTACCAGTTGCTACATATTCAGCTTTGACTGTGGATAAAGATGTAGAATTTTGCTTCTTAGAAGACTATGAAACAAGTGATCTTCTAAGGAATTGGCAGGTTTTGGAGGTGCTTTTTCTATCCACTTTGTAACTGGCGTAATCAAAGTCCGGATAGCCAATAAGATCAAAGGTTGAGCCTTTCGGGTACTAAAGCCCTAGGTTTAGAGTATGAACCAAATATCTCAAGATTCTTTTAACAACAACCAAATGACATTCTTTTGATGTAGCTTGAAATCATACGCACATGCAAACGCTAAGAATTATATCGGGCCTAGATGCACATAAATACAATAAGGAACCAATCATGGAATGGTATACCTTTTGGTCGACGTTGATTCCTTATTGATTTAAATCAAGATGCCCGTTGGTTTGCATGGGGATCTTGATGGGTTTAGCATTCTCCATGTCAAACTTCTTGAGAATGTCTTTAATGTACTTAGTTTCACTGATGAAGGTTCCTTCTTTGAGTTGCTTGATTTAAAATCATAGAAAGAACATTAACCCCCAATCATAGATATTTCAAACCTTTTTGGTCATGATTCTACTAAATTCCTGATAAAAATCATTATTAGTAGAACTAAATATAATGTTATCGATATATATTGGGCAAACAAAGAAATTATTATTGAAATGCTTGGTAAAGAGGGTAGGATCGGCTTTGCCTATTTCAAAGCTCTTTTTAAGAAGAAAATCTCTAAGGCATTCATACAATGCTCTAGGTGCTTGCTTAAGCCCATAGAGCACCTTTTAGAGTTTAAACATACGATTTAGATATTTGGGGTCTTCAAAGCCTGGTGGTTGCTTCACATATACTAATGCAGTGATTGGTCCATTCAAGGATACACTTTTTACGTCAAATTGATGAAGCTTCGATTTGTGTGAAACCTTGAGCCACCAAACTTGCTTTATTCCTTACGACCACGCCATGCTCATCTTGCTTGTTGCGGAAGATCTATTTGGTGCCAATCACATTCTTCTTTGGTCGTTCCACTAATGTCCATACTTCATTTTTTTTGAAGTTGTTGAGCTCTTCTTGCATGGCCATCACCCAATCCGCATCTTCAAGAGCTTGTTCTACCTTGATAGGTTTTAAAGAGGACACAAAAGAGTAACATTAACAAAAATTTCCTAAATGAGAACGAGTGGTTACTCCCCTTCATAGATCACTAAGAATATTGTCCATGGGGTGGTCTATTTGGATGCCTTGATGAATTCTTTGATGTTGTATAGGTGGTTTATCAACTTTTTCTTGAACTTCCTGTTATTTGTTCAACACCTCTTGCTCTTGAGTCTCTTGTGTTTGACTTTCTTAAACTTGCGATTGTTGTTAATCGTAGGTTCTTGTTCTCTTTGTCTTATGTCTTCAATTGACATGTTCTTGATTGCTTCACATGCAGGTTCTTCTTCACCTGTATTACTTGGACCAATTTGCTCTACTTGAGAGCCGTTAGTTTCAATAAATGTTATATCCCTAGTGACTTCAATAATACCTGAGGTTTTGTTGAAAACACAATAGACAAATTTAGAGTTTTTTGACTTGTAACCAACCAAAAAAACCTTCATCTACCTTAGAGACAAATTTAGAGTTTCTTGGTCGCTTACTCAAAATAAAGCACTTACTCCCAAAAACTCTAAAATATGAAACATTTTATTTGTTACCGGTTAGAAGTTCGTACGCCGTCTTTTTGAGTATTTTGTGAAGATAAAGACGGTTGATTGCATGACATGCGATGTTGATTGCTTCTGCCCAAAATACGTTTGAAGTCTTGTATTCATTGAGCATGGTTCTTGCTGCCTCTATCAGTGTTTGATTCTTCTGTTCCACCACTCTATTTTGAGGTAGATCATAGGGAGCGGATAACTCATGCTTAATGCCTTCTTCATCAAGAAAATCTTCAACTTGAATGTTTTTGAACTTACTCCCGTTGTCACTTCACACTTTCTTGATCTTGACTTCATACTTATTTTGGGCTCTTCTTGCAAAACTCTTAACCATATATTATGTCTTCCTATTATCATGCAAAAGAACACCCAAGTGAAATGAGAATAGTCATCAACAATAACTAAATCATATTTGTTACCACCAATGCTTAAGTATGCCACTAGTCCCAAGAGATCCATATGTCAAAACTCCAGTGGCCTCCTTCTTATCGTAATGTTCTTGGCGGTGTGTGGTGCTCCAATTTGCTAACTGGCTTGACAAGCACTGCATAATCTATCTTTCTCAAATACAACATTGGTTAGTCCTAGGATGTGCTCCCCTTTAAGAAGCTTTGACAGGTTCCTCATCCCAACATGAGCTAGTCGGCGATGCCATAATCAACCCATGCTAGTTTTGGCCACCAAGCTAGTTTTCGGTTTAACTTTATCTAGTACAAAGTCAACTAAATAAAGTTTTTCATTCAACCTACCCGTAAAGGCTATGGAATTGTCACTTCTTCTTAAAACGGTCACACCCTCATTAGTAAAAAGACAGTTATAACCAATTACACATAATTGAGAAATTGAAAGTAAATTATAACTTAATGACTTAACTAATAAGACATTTAAAATAGAATAATCATTTAAGATAGTAATTTTACCTACTCCCGTTACCCCTCCTTTTCCATTGTCACCAAATATAATGGATTCATGATTACCTTGATTTGGCTCAAAGGATATGAACATTCTTTTTTCTCCGGTATTGTGATTGGTACATCCACTGTCCATCATCCAACTTAATCCACTGGAGGAGTATTCCTATAAAATAGATTAGTTCTTTATTTTAGGTACCCAAGTCTTTTTGGGTCCGTCAATGTTAGTCACAAGAACTATAGGGATCTAAATGCATCTCAAAGGTTTTTATTTTTATTTCCAACAAATTGAGCAACCACTTTACCATAGTGCTTTCTCTTAATAAGGTATAAGGCATAAAAAGTAGCTTGAGAGGCATAAGGTTTGTTGTTGATCTTCTTTAGACTTTGCCCTTTCTTCACAAACTTTATTACTTCCTTACCCTTATATCTCCTTCTTGTATTGACCTTGCTTTTATCTGGATGAAAGCTAAGTCCATGCTTCTTAACATTGCTTTGAGTGTTGAGGGTCTTGAATAAGGCGTCCTTTGACTTGTAAGCCTTCATACTATTTCCTTCATGTTAGTTTCATAAGCAGTAATATTAAGATTATAACATTTGGCACAACTATTACTTATAGAAGCAATAGAAGGAATAGAAACAGGGTGAGACACTAGAGACTCAATTCTCTTTTCAAGAGTCTTATTGTTCTCATCCAGAACAAGAACAATAAGCTCACTTTTAAGAGTTTTGAATGTTTTCTCTAATTCCTCTCTAGACTCATTTACTAAACTAGATTATTTAGTCAATTTATCTATCTTTTTCTTTTCCTTAGCAAGAGGCCACTAAAGTTCAAGATTCCTTTCCTTCTCATTAATGACTAGATCCTCTTATTTTTCAAAAGTTGCTTCTTGCGTCTCTATTATTTCTATAAGTTCTTTAAACTTAGAGATAAAACTTGCTTACTCATATTTTTAAATATGTCATTATCAATTTTAGATTCATCATCTCTAGAATCACTATGTTCATCCTTATCTACAACTTTAGAAATAATAGTTACCTTCTTGTTTTTTGCCATGAAGCACTTAGGGGAGACAATCTCGTCATCACTCAACTCTCCAAAAAGTGATGGCTTTAGAGACATGATGTTGGCGATGGCGACTGTGACGACTCCCTTCTTACTAGAGTTGGAGTCCAATTCTGACTCGGAGTTAGAGTTGGAGTTCCATTCTTTACCTATGTGAGCATGGCCATTTCTTCCCCTTCTTATACTTGTGCTTCTCTTTGTTTTCTTGTTCCTTCTTTTTGGGACAGTCGGCTATGAAATGAGCAAGATCACCACCTTCATAGCACTCCTTTGACTTTCTATTCTTTGACTTGTCATTCCTTTTCTTGTATTTGTCAAATCCGTCCTTCTTCATAAATTTTTTGAATTTCTTGACAAACAGTACAAGCTCTTTATCATCACTTTTATCATCACTTGATTCTTTTTTCTTCTTAGCCTTGAGAGCCACATCTTTGCCCTTATTGTTCCGAAGCTTGGTAAGGTCTTTGACTTCCTTGGCTTCTTCTTCTATTAACTCATGTGCTATAATTCTTCCTAGCACATCACTTGGAGTCATCTTCTTGAACTCTTTTTGCTCCTAGATCAGTGTCACCAAGGTAGGATTTCTCAGTGCTATAACACAGAGTTGCCTTTTCACCACTACATGATCAGTCATCTCTTCGCTTCCAAGACCCTTTATCTTATTCATAAGGACCATGAAGCGATCATACATTTCTTGAGAAGTTTCATCATCTTCCATAACGAATCTTCCAAGCTTCCCTTTAAGAAGCTCAATCTCTGACTCCTTTACTGAAGATGTACTTTCATGGGCAACTTGCAAAGTCTCCCATATCTCTTTAGCTTTCTTAAGACCATCAACTTTGTTGAATTCCTCAAGACTCAATGCAGCAAGTAGAACACTAGCCATTTAAGCATTGTGGTGAATTGCTTGTTCTTCATCGGTAGTTAGTTAACGATCATCCACATCTACACCAGTGCACACAATCTTCCAAATATTTGAAAGCATAGAGATTAGGTGCAAATTTATTTTATGTCTCCATGACGCATAGTGTGTACCATCAAAGTAGGGCACACAACCAGTTGGCACAGAGAGATAATTATTTTTAGGATTTAACTTGGAGTAATCAAAAGGATACATTGTTCCATTCTTCCCTCCAACATTATTTTTTCGGTGCCGGTGGAACTCGACTCTTTCGATATCTTTACTCTTCAAGCGGTTAAGCCTTCGAGAAGAGCCTGCTCTGATACCAATTGAAAGTTGCCTAGAGGGGGTGAATAGACAATCTAAAAATTCTCAAATAAACTAGTCAGTTTAAACTTCCAGGGCTCAGACTATCCGGGCTTAGTCGAATACTCTAGGAACTAGATAAAAACTAAAACCGTCTGAGTTCTGGATAATTCGGGTTTATCCGAATGATTCGGGCACTATAGATCAGAAATAATATGAACAACAAAATATGACCTATGCACTAAACTTTGGCAGCATGAATTCAACAAAACTTAATCTTGCTAGTTAATAAATAGAGCAATAGATAAATAACTAGCAGGAATAAAGATAGACACAATGAATTTTTACCAGAGTTCAAATCCTACGATCCTACGTCTTTAATGAGGAAACCCCAAAGGGCCGGGTGTATTTTAACCCTAATCCTCAACAAGCGCTCACCGCCGTAAGCCTTGGTTTTCACTTGTTACCTCTTTGAAGCTGAGGCGAGGCCTTGGACAAACTTGTTAGGTCACCCACAATCCTTGAGTGCTCGTGGATTAATGCCTAGCTATCTAGAAGGGATTACCTCTAAGAGTAATAGATCCGTTGATGCGATCCAAAACCGTGTGCTTAAGATTTCACCAAAGATCAAAACACACAACCACCACAACTCCTAAGAGGATGGATCAACAAGAACTCGAGAAGTTTGGTGATGAACTCTCAACCCAACTCATACAGATCCAATCAAGATCAAGCACTAGGATGAGAGAAAAAAGAGTGCGAAAGGCAAGGCTGTGAGGTTTTGGAAAACGTGTCCTAATTATGGGAGAGGGGTGGTATTCATACCCCTTTCTCAAAACTGGCCGTTAAGTTAAAAAATTGTGTATTGTTCATTCGAATGATCCGGATGTTCCAGACTCAAAATTAAAAGAAACAGAACGGTTGTTTCGGACAGTACGGCCTTAACCGGATATTCCGGACCACAAAATAAATCCAAACAGAAAGGGATTATCGAACCATCAAGCATTGACCGGATGTTTCGGGCCACAGAATAAAATCCAACAGAGAGCAAATTTTGGATCATCTGACCAAAGTCCAGATGCTCCGACCTACAAAATAAATTCAACAGAACAAAATTATCGGATCATCCGGATAACTCCGGATGTTCTGGGCTTCAAAGAAAATCCAAATAGAAGGATGTTTTCGGATTATCGGGCATGACCCGGATACTCCGTCATGTGAAATAAATTAAAATAGAACGCTGTTTTTAGATACTCTGGACATGTCCAGATTATCCGGCTTTGCTGGAAAATCCAAATTTAAATCAGAAAAATTCCAAAAACCTTCTAAGAAAGTTTTTCTTTGAGCACCAAGTTTTGGAATACTATTCAACACATCCCTCTTGATAGTACGGCATACCTAGACTCAGGTTCATATGCAATATAACCATTTTGCACATTTGAGCCTCAAAAGCACTAAAGAGGGTGATTTCTCCAAACTCGATTAACTTGCAAAGTCACTGTGATTTAGAAATCTGCATTCATCTTAGCAATAAGGTTAGTAACATTTTATCGCTATTGTCATTAATACACCAAAACAAATTAGGGGCCTAGATGCATCAAGATGCACTTTCAGTGAGGCCTTCTCAGCGTTGAAAAAATTCCTGACTACATCTCCAATCCTCACGGCACCAAACCCAGAAAAAGATCTTCTCGTCTACATTGCGGCCACAACCAACGTCGTCAGCATAGCGATTGTAGGCGAGAGACCCAAGGAAGGACATGTCTTCCCAGTTCAAAGACCGGTATACTTCATCTCAAAGGATCTTGGGTTATCAAAAGCAAGGTACCCTCAAGTACATAAGCTCCTTTACGCTGTTTTACTCACTGCCCAGAAGCTGAAACATTACTTCTAAGGCCACAAAATTATGGTAGTCATGGAATACTCTTTGGGCGATATACTTCACAACCGTGATGCCACTGGGCGAATCGTAAAGTAGGCCATTGAGCTAGGAGAGTATACAATGGAGTTCTGGTCCCGCACCACCATTACATCACAGGCTCTAGCTGACTTCATCGTAGAGTGGACCAAAATCTAGCTAACCCCAAGACAGGAAGAAAAAGAGTATTAGACAATGTACTTCGATAGCTCTCTAAACATAGATGGGGCCGGCACCGGAATTCTCCTCATGTCTCCAAAAGGGGAAGAATTGTGCTACGCGCTACAGCTATCGTTCAAAGCTTCTAATAACGCGGCCGAGTATGAGGCCATGCTGCACGGGCTCCGGATAGCAATATTGCTCGAAGTAAAGTGACTCATGTTCTACGGGGACTCCAAGTTAGCCATCAACCAGGTCAACAAAGATTAGTCTTGCACTAGCGATAAGATGGATGCATACTGTGCTGAGGTCTGAAAGCTCGAGGGCAAGTTCTTTGGGCTAGCATTTCATCATGTCCCCCGCGATGATAACTCGACAGCAGATGCCCTAGCATGTCTTGGTCCCCATAGGAGTGTTCATCCAAGAACACACTAGGCCATCAATCAAAGATGAAGACCACAGCACCACCAGCTCACCAATGATCATAGCTATGGCTGAGGATGCCAACGACTGGCAGTAGCCCTTCATTGAGTATATTCTGAAAGGCACAACCCCGGAGGATAAGACCATAGCAGAATGTCTAGCACGGTGCAGCAAACAATACGTGGTCATCAGCAATAAACTATACAAACAGGCAGCATCAACAAGGATACTCCAAAAATTCATCCTACCAAGCAAAGGTCTCTAGATCCTTAATGAAGTGCATATAGGTTCATGCGGCAACCATGCCGGGGCTAGGACTCTTGTTATTAAAGCTTTTCGATCAGGGTTTTATTGGCCATCAGCCAACAGCGATGCTAAGGAGTTAGTAAAAAAGTGCACCGGATGCCAATTCTCCGCAAAACAGAATCACTTACCAGCACAAGCACTTTAGACAATCCCACGAACCTAGCCCTTCACATGCTGGGGGCTCGATATGCTCGGCTCCTTCCAAAAGGCTCTGCAAGGAATTGACCGGCTGCTGGTGGCCATTGATAAGTTCACCAAGTGGATCGAGGTGATGCCAGTAAAAAACTACACAGCTAAAAAAATAGCAAAATTCATCGAAGGCATCACATACCGGTTTGGGGTGCCGAACCAAATCATAACAGACCTCGAGACTCAGTTCACCGTGAACAACTTTTGGGACTTCTATGAGAAAAGACTGATCAAGGTCAAGTACGCGTCAGTCGCATACTCTCGGGCAAGCGGGCAATGCGAATGTGCCAACGCAATGATCCTTCATGGACTAAAAGCTTGAATCTTTGACCCCTATAGAAATGCACCGGAAGGTGGCTGCTCGAACTCCCTGCAGTACTCTAGGGGCTCCGCACATAGCCAAACAGGGGAACAGGTTAGACGTCATTCTTCCTCGTTATGGCTCTGAGTCTATTCTCCTAGTCGATATGCTACACAAATTTCCCCGAGTCCAACACTATGACGAGGGGACAGCAGAACAAGCTAGGGATGAAGATATCGACTCCATCGAAGAAGCCCAGATAATGGCCATAGTGCAGGCAGATCGATATCAACAAACTCTTCGGTGATACCACGACCGTAATATATAAAGCAGAAGTTTCAAAGTAGGAGATCTAGTGCTTCGCTAGGTACAATCAATCGCCGAAATGCATAAGCTCTCTACCCCCTGGGAAGGACCTTTTATTGTGTCCAAAGTAACAAGGCCGGGGGCCTATAGGCTAATGTGAGAAGATGGGCAAGCAGTGCCCAACACATGGAACATAGAGCGCCTTCGTCGATTTTATGCCTAACCTTCTTTTGTAATGAACTCTTATTACGTATGTCAATACATCTAATATGTTCAGGCACTCATCGACTCTAGAGCACTCTCCTTTTTTCTTCACTGACAACTTCCCCCTGGACATGCAATTAGGCCGGGAAGGGGTAAGCCTTAAAACTATACACCCGTAGTCAAGCATCTTCTTCACCGACCTCGCTGACTACTTCCCCCTAAACATGCAACTGGGCTAGGAAAGGATAAGCCTTTGAGCTGTACACCCGCAGTCGAGTATTTTTTTCGTCGACCCATGTCTACTACATCCCCCTCTGAGTTGAGTGCCAGATGATCACCGTGAATGTAACCGGACCAGGGAGAGGGTAGGCTCTCTAGCCGTACACCTGTAGTCGTGTATCTCCGCCGACCTCACTAACCCATGCCGACTACATCACCCTCCGAGTTGGGTGCCATATGGTCGCCGTGCATGCAACCGGACCTAGGAGAGGGTAGGCTCTTTAGCCGCATACTCGTAGTCATGCACCTTTGCCAACATCACCGACCTCGACAAGTATATCTTCTATGTGGGTGATACAGATTCATAGAAGGTTCACAGATAAGTCGAGGGCTCAAGGACATTGAGGCAATCCAAAAACACCAAAAGGCAAGGACATGGTGTTTTCTTAATTAGGAACTTAAAACTAACTACTTTTAAAGGGACTACATTACTTCAAGAAGGGGACACAGCCTCCTTCAAAGTCTTCATAGGAAGGGAAAACATAAAGACGACCAGAGATAGCATTCTACAAAGCAATCTCGGACGCCGCATGCCCCAAATCTTTGGTAGCCACTGCCACGATAGCTGTGACTTTGCTTGACGTAGCACCAGCTAATACAGACAGGATGATATTGCCATCACCCCCAGAAGAATAGCTCCTGCTGAGGCCCTGAAGGATAAAAGAAGACCCAAAAATTAGAGCATATTCAAGAGAATCAAGTGGAAGTTTACCCAGCTATGGACCGACGAGCACTCTTGGGATGGCGTTTCACCGCCTTCTTCACTGTTAGGAAAAATGGAGCATCAGAAATAGGAGCGATCACTGCGACGGTCGTTATTGACCTTTGGTGCCCGCCTAGGACAATCAGCACAACGTCCTGGCATTTGAGTATCAGGGTAAGCAGCGTAGCATCAAGAGGGGGATCAGCACCAGATAAAAGCTCCAAGCACGCCATGATACCCTCATGCATCACATCGCATGGATGGTTGATCGTCAAACACTAAAGTAAACAAACTAGAGAATAAGCAAGAAGATCAGTGGTGGACCTATGGCTGAGGATCTTCAATGCTGTAACCCCTCAAACTCAAGGCCAAAAGGGAGGCCGACACCTTGTAGATTTTCAGGGTAGCAACATGGCCTGGGGCATTGGAAGCCATGAAAGGCGATGGAAGAATGCGGCGGATGGCCTAGTGATGAGAAGAAGAAGAATAGACATATGCTCCTTGCTAGAAGCAGGAGGTTCATGGGTTAAATAAAGGCACCACTTTCACCATGATGTCAACCATGACTACTGTGGAGGGGCGATGCTTCGGTTATAGCGCACCTCTCAGCTATGTGGATATGATGGTTCTGCCTCTCTATCTGCACCCGCTGCCTACGCCTACGCGTGGCCCAATCAGAGCAAAGGCATCCCCCTATCTCCTCAACTGCAATGCATTAATTGCGGGTAGAGAAGACCAAAAAGCAACTTTTTAGGCACTCGGTAGAGCTCATGATGTTTGGGTTCCTTGAGCGCTCGAGGGTTCATTTGCTCGGGGGCTCATGCGCCCATGACCTCACATGCTCAAGGGCTCATGCGCTCAAAACCATGCACGCTCAGGAGCTGGTGCGCTCGAGAGGTCATGCGCTTGAGCGATCATGTGCCCAGAGCCCTATATGCTTAGGGGCTCATGCGCTCGAGAGATCGCGCCCTCGGGGACTCAGGCGCTCGAGGACCCTGGACACCCAAGTGATCACGCTCGGGGCCTCGTTCTCCCTAGACTTTGTAGACTCGAGCCTCGTGACCAGAGGATTATGTTCTCAGGAGCTAAGTCTCGGGAACTCGAGTCCGGTCACATTGAAGATCACAACAGCCCTAAAGCTTTAGCAATCACTTTCTTCAAGCAAACTCCTCTCAAGAACCAACAACACTAGAGAACAAGGAATTCAAAGAGGTTTTCAAGGATTTATCAAAGGCTAGAGTTCTAGAAGACTTTCTTTGTAGATTATTTTTGATCCTTGAGCTAAATGCTCTATTTAACTCGAGGCTCAGGGGCTACACCGTGTGAGTGCACCTATACGGTGTGAGGCTCTATTTAACTCGAGTCTCAGGGGCTACACCGTATGAGTGAACCTATACGGTGCACCTCACACGAAGAGGAAGACTAATGTTTTTCAAAGTTATCAGACTTCAAGCAGAAGCACAAAGACTTAGATTAAAGGATGAGCT
Source organism: Zizania latifolia (assembly GCA_000418225.1). NCBI lineage: Eukaryota > Viridiplantae > Streptophyta > Magnoliopsida > Poales > Poaceae > Zizania > Zizania latifolia. Next base: position 663,385 of record KE372802.1, on the reverse strand, counting down.
CTTCTTAGCTTGTTCAGTCAAAGATTTTTTCAACCAAGCTAAGAAGAGCTTGGTGGCTGCTATCGAGGATGTGACCCCTGGGTACCCCATGCTAGGCTTATCAGTCCAGACCAAGAGTAGGCTAAGTCTAGAATTAGAGTCCGGTATGGCCCATCACTACCACAAAACATGTTTTAAGTAGTGGTCCTTTAGTGTCGGTTGTGTCTAAGCTGATACTGAAGATGTACCACTTTCGGTTTGAAAACACGAGGACGTTAACTTTTTGAATTTCACAATCACTGTCAGTTCGTGGACGCTATCAGTGTCGGTTCATAATATGAACCGATAGTGTTGGTTCGTATTATGAACCAGCACTGATAGTGTCGATAGTGATACTATCAGTGTCGGTTCATAATAGAACCACCACTAATAGTATCGCATCGACACTATCATTGTGTCGCATGACACTATCAATGTCGGTTCGTAATAGAACCGACACTGATAATGTCACATCAACAATATCAGTGTGTCACATCGACACTATTAGTGTGTCGCATCGATACTATCAGTGTTGGTTTATAATAGAACAGTGTCGGTTCTATTACGAACCGACACTGATAGCTACTGTCATATGTATATATAAACTACTCATCCCATGAGGCCACTGCACACTGCCCTCTCTTCTTCTTTTTTCCCTCTCTTCTTCTTAACCATTTCAACCGGTTGCCTTGTTTTTAATATCTGACACTTGCTACTCCTTGTTGTAGAGAAGCGAAGCATTGGGGAAGAAGCTGGTGACCATGGTGAGTGCAGAGAAGATGAAGAAAGAGAAGAGAAGAGGTTCACCGGAGATGATGTGAAACTATTCATGAACAGTCATGGGCTCGTCGACATCAAGAAGCAATCAAATCCTATGTACAAAATCTCTTAAACATATTCTCTTTAGAAAAGCTTTCATGACTTTTTCCCCTCCTCATCTCATCATGTATTTGTTGCATGTATGTGTATGTATGTGTATGTATTGTAAAGGCATGTATGTGTATGTATTGATGTATACTCTAGTCCTATGGTTGGGTGCATGTGAAGTGGTGGTGACATAAATTTATTGCTTGATATCTCTGTGTATAGGAAGTTGTATGACAAATAAAACAAACACCATCTTGTATCGTCTTTTGATCAAGTGCTTGAATGGATATACAGAATTAAAGATGGATAAATGAATGTATTTGGAGCTCATCCACATCTCTGACTGACCAATAAACTAGTGTCGTGAGCAATAACCAGTTATTACTTGATGTATGTTGTACACTTTTAGTGTCGGATTATAATAGAACCGACACTGATACTCACTTTCAGTGGCGGTTCATAATAGAACTGACACTAAAAGTGACTTTCAGTGGCGGTTCGTAACATGAACTAACACTGAAAGTGAGTATCAGTGGTGGTTAGTAACACGAACCGACACTGAAAATGGCTATAAGCGATGGTTCTAGAACCGCCACTGATAATCGTGGACTATCAGTTCTGACTAATCAGTGGCAGTTCAAAACCTAAAACTGATGATGATTTTAACCCGACACTAATGTTAGTTTCTGCAGTAGTGCATGAAGGGGGTTTGGTTCCGATAAGGTAGGATAGGTCCTTATCAGGATGCTGAACCCTAGATATGGTATATAGAGATATGCTTGTACCAGAATCCTTGTAATTAGGAGATTAGCACCTAAGTTCGGTAGGCAATCATAGATATTCAAGAGACCGACACAGGATATAGTCCTGGGTCGTTGGGCTCGTCCCTTGAGTATATAAATGGGGCGAGGCACCCAGAGACGTCTTATTCTTCTTGCTTTTGACGTCTTAAGCCTTGATAGCTTAATCGCGTTGCATTGTAAGCTTAGACATCTTATTATACACCAAAACACTGGACATAAGGCTGTTATCCTCTGGGAGGCCTAAACCAATATAAATCTTGGCTCTTGTTTGCTAGAGTTGACCATCGGGCTCGAAGGCGCTGCGCTTCTCTTACACATCTAATCACCATCTCGAATACCCCTTGGGTGGACTGCTCGGTGATTCACCGACAGGTTACAACTCATTAACCGCTCCAAACTTTAAATTTAAATTTAAATTTAAAATTTGGAATTTGAATTTTGCCAGTTTATCGTTTGGTTCAAAATTCAAAATTCAAAATTTGGAATTTGAATGTTTGCCAGTTTACCTCGGTTACCGAGCGATAACAGCGCGTCTGTGAGGAGCCATGGTGAATACCATGGGGATGATGAGTGATTGTCAACGGGAAAGAAGATGAGATGAAGAGAAGATGTGCTGAAGATGAAGATGAGAGAAGTCCTTTAAGGAGAGGCAGTGACTTGTCGTGGTGTTGCCCGTGTGACTCAGGTACACGGACGGACGATCGTCGGACTGAGGAGTCGCGAGATCTTGGCGGTCCAATCCGGGTACATGGAGCAAAGAAGGCAAGAGGACGTGACTCATCGTGGTGTTGACCGGTGCGGCTCAGGTACATGGACGACCGATTGCCGGGTTGAGGAGCCGTGGGGTCGGGTCAGTCCAGTCCGGGTGCATGGTGCGAGGGCGACGGGCGCTTTAACGGCTTCAGCTTAAAACCGTCAACTCCTAACGGAAAAGCAATTTGGCGTTAAAGATAGCGGTGTCGTAGCGGCTACGAAAAGTTCGGCACCGAATAAATATCT
>KE372802.1:611845-639681 GCA_000418225.1 Zizania latifolia | reverse complement strand
CGGAACTTCCGGCTCCAAATCAGAACTTCCGATTTGGACCTTCTGTCCAGAATTTTATTTTCCGCTGATTTTCTGTTTTGCGCCCATTCACCCCCCCTCTGGTCGCTAGATTCGGTCCTACAACGGTGACCGGCGGACGATGGTGATCAAGACAACGGGGTTGGCGGTGACCGGTGGGTGACAGAGCACTGGCGATCAGCGGTTGGAGGCAGCGGCAGGCGGCGGAGGAAGGCCGCACGATGTGGGGGCTTACGGCGGTGCTAGGGTTTGGGCTAGGGGGCTAAAACAGGAGGCCGAAGCTAGGGGAACACTTTTATAGCGGCGACTAGGGAGCTGGAGGTCGGTGCGGCACCAGCAATGGTGGGGTGGCCGTTAGGGGATGGGTAGGTGGCAGGCCAGGCCCGATTCCTTAGGAGAAAGACCCATGGCGGTGCGGGTAGCACAAATCCATGCTCGAATTTGGCCCATGACGACAGCGATGGTGGATTGCATGGTTAGGACATGGTGGTTACGCGGCGTGGGCACGGGCGAGAGGAAGGGGACAGGTCTGATAGGTGGGACCCACCTGTCGGTGGCCAAGCGAGGAGGTGGCAGCAGCTGGGCTTGCGGGGGCGCACTAGGCTGGTGGGGCACGGGAGCAGGCTAGCGGGGGCACGTGCGGAAACGGGTCGGCGAAAGTCGGCCTACCCGGAGGAAAAGAAAAGAAAATTTATTTTTTAAATTTTAATTCTTTTTTTAGAAAAGGGCCTTCAAAAATTCAGAAAAATATATTTTGAGCTCAAAAAATTCCTGAAAAATTCATTATATTTTTAGAGACTTTTGCAAAAAAAATTTATCAACATTTTATTTGCAAAATTTTCTTCCTCAAATTTTAATACTCAAAAATCCTTTCTTTTTCTTTAAGAAAAATTCCATTTTTATTTCTTTTACTGAAAATTATTTTTCCTTTTATTTTATTCATAGATTTTAATACTTTTTTATTTTAAAAATTTCAGGATGTGACAAAGAAGCTTAGGCCTAATGGTACTATTGAGAAGTACAAAACTCAGTTTGTTGCCAAAGGTTACACACAAAAAGAAGGTAAAGACTTTTTCGATACTTACTCACCTGTTGCTAAACTGACCACTATGAGAGCATTACTTTCCCTGGCTGCCTCATATGGTTTTATCGTTCATCAAATAGACGTAACGATAGATTTCATAAATGAAAAGTTGGATGAGGAGATCTATATAGTTCAGCCTAATGGATTTGTAGTGAAGGGTCAAGAAAATAAGGTGTGTAAATTATTAAAGTCTTTGTATGACCTAAAACAAGCACATAAGCAGTGGCATGATAAGTTCAACAAAACGTTAACTTCTGTGAGCTTTATCATAAATGCGGCTGATAGATATGTATACTGTCAACATGGTAGGGTTGAAGGAATTATACTGTGTTTGTATGTCAACGACATACTGATCTTTGGCATAAACATTGATGTGATCAATGAAGTCAAGTCTTTTCTATCAAAGAGTTTTGATATGAAAGATCTAGAAGAAGCTGATGTTATTCTCAACATCAAATTGATTAAGGGTGTGAATAGGATTACACTTTCGCAATCCCATTATGTGGAGAACGTCTTGAGCCGTTTTGGTTATAAAGACAATAAGCCTTCTCTAACGCCTTATGATCCTAGTGATATACTTCGAGAGAACAAGAAAATTGCCAAAAACCAATTGAGATACTCTCAGACAAACGGTTCACTCATGTACCTAGCTAGCGCAATGAGACCCGACATATCTTTTGCTATGAGCAAATTGAGAAGGTTTATGTCCAACCTAGTAGTGATCACTGGCATGCACTTGAAAGGGTTATGTGCTACCTGGTAGGTACTATGAGCTATGAGATTCACTATTCTAGGCACCCTACTGTGCTTGAGGGATATAGTGATTTGAACTGGATTTCTGATGCTGATGAGCTTTATGCCACGACTGGGTATGTTTTTACCCTTGGAGGTGGTGTAATATTATAGAGGTCTTGCAAACAGACCATTTTGACGAAGTCAACCATGAAAGCAGAAGTCACTACTTTATACACAGCAACTGCTGAGGCAGAGTGGCTACGTGATCTATTGATGAACTTGCCTGTGCCGGCTATCCTTATGAACTGTGATAGTCAAAGTGAACAGTGCTAAGGATAATGTGAAATCATCATGACACGTTAAAAGACTATGAGATCATGTGTATGATCATTGATAAATGCTGAACAAATTAGTTTGATGTTGATATGTGTTGCACAAATTAGTTTTGATCAGTTTGAGTGGTCGAGCAATTTAGTCAAGTTATTGAGCACTCTTGTCGGGCACTCAACACTTTGTTCTTAAGGAAATTCAGTCTTCAAGAGATTTTTTGCACCCAAGAAATTTCAGCACTCGGGATTTTGGATCACTAGGATTTTTGATGTTCGAGTCAGATCATATGCTTTAAATTGTTTATTCAATAAATGCACCATGTTTATGATTGATTGGAATGTTTGAGTTAGGTTGGAAAGAATTGATTAGACTAGTTTGTTCATGTGCAGGCATTGCTTGAGGACAAGTCGTGGTCAATGACGGGATCGGAACTAGGCTCAGAGAGGAGCTAAGGTTCAGAACGGTCTAGGATGTCATGCGGGACGCTCGGTCTAGAGGATGCGGTACATGAAGATGAGGTTTCCATATGGTGTACGCGGGTTGCGTGCGAATATAGAAAGGATGCGATGTTTTCATATGGCATACACGGGATGTGTGCAGATATGGAAATGAGGCAAATTTGGAAAGAATTAGGATTTATTGGATTTGTAAGAGATATAGATTTCTAGTTGGATTAGGATTCTAAAAGTTATTAATTTTGTGGCTCATGCTGGCAGGCATGAGGGACTATTAATAGACTAGAGGGGAGACCAAAACAGATAGATAAGAAACAAGAAAAAAATTAGGGTTTAGCCTTTTGCTCTCTATCTAGAGCTTTGTTCATGATTTGGTGTGGGATGCTTTGGATGGACCTTGTAAACACTCTTATACAAAAAGAATCATCTTCAAGTATCAAGGAGTATAGTATCACGTTCTTTCTTCTTAATGTTCATTGGTTTACATCGTTTTGGCTTACTTTGTAATTTTGCTTGTACTTATGATTTAATATGATTTTATTCATCCAAAACCTTACTAGGACATTAAGAAAGAGATCTAAAAAGTTTCATTGGTTAATTCCACGTATTTTATGAGTAATTAAGGTTTTAATTTTTAGTATGGATCTGCTTTGTTTTTACGCTGCTGTAAATCTTGGGGATCATAACTTTTGATTGGGAACTCGGATTTGAGTGAAATCTCATGAGAAAGTTTTGTATTGTAGTCTAGTTTGTTGTGTTAAAATTTTAGATCAATCCGAATTACGGTTTTAAGGTTACGCTTATTTCACCGTTCCTTAGTCAGGCTGTTTTCAGCTCTCGGGAGTGCTCTCCGAAAATTTGCTGAGTCCTCGAGAAAGCCCTCGGAAAATTCAAGAACTCCTCGGGAAATTTTCTGAGTCATCAAAAATTTTAGTCTGGTCAGGGATTTTGCTAATTGGTCAGGAATTAGCTTTCTGATTTTGTTTTTGAGGTACTGCAACCATTCATGCCCCCTCTGGTTGCCGTGGTTAGTGTATTTCAATCTTACAAAGACGATTGAAGTTTGTTAGGAAATTGAGAAACTCCAGAGTAATAAGTGTGACTTATATTCAAACAGACAAAAACCTGATAGATCCCTTTACAAAATGGCTATCACGGAATGTGATAGAAAATGCATCGAGAGAGATGTGTTTGAGACCCATATGAGTTGCTATAGTGGTAACCTAACCTATGTGATCGGAGATCCCATGAATTATGACTTGAGAAAAACAAGCTATTGGTTAATTGAGGAGAGTAATTCCTAATACTCTCTAAGTGAAGATGCAATACTCTCAGATGCTGTAAGGCAGGTTGGCTTCATGCCTTAATGTATTATGTTTGCTTTAACTAGCAAAGATACTATCCTACAGAGCATTCTTGAAAGAATACACCTATATAAACTCAACTGATAAACGTCGCAGTCTGTGAGACTTGGATGATCTCTAATAAGCTTATTAAGAGACCAGGGAGTACGACGCATATGCTCCACCCACAGGGTAGGCTACTGGCAGCCAGGTACTAGTTATGACTTTGAGTGAAACTTGCTCGCACAAAACTTGCAATTTAAGGCATAGTATATTGTTCAAGTTGTGAATAAGTGTAGCTTGAAGCTCTAGACAAGAGTTCAACTTATTAGTCCATGTTTTATCTTAGAAATTCAAAATAAATCTCAAAGGCCCATTCATGCAAGAGGATGGTGAAAACCTTTAGTCCCATATTGCTAGTGTAGGTAGAGGATGACCAACTTATATAATGGGGTTGTCTCTATCCCACTAAGCTATGTATATGGGGGAGAGAAAGGGAGCTCCACACGCGCGCGCTCACTCGCCTCGTTGGGCTAGGCTGGGCTGGGCTCAGGCTTAGGCATGGGCATGGGTATGGGCCGGGGCAAGGGCTTCACGGGCGTGCGGCATCTGCGTGAATGGTCCGCCAAAATCTAACTCCTCACCTTACAGGAACATGGCCTCTTTTTGCCGTTCTGATTTTTGGTAAATAGGCACATCGGGATATGGTAACCGAATCAGTTTAGATTGTGATCGTGACACGAGAGCATGCCAGCTCCCTTATAAATACCTGTCTATCCAGCCTACACCAAAATACATCATTTTAGATCAAACCGAGCTTGGGTTTTTGCTTCCTCTCATTGCTGTGCCACCGCCGTAGCCTTCTCCATCCCTCGCGTCGGCGTGCACTGGCGAACGGGAGAGCAGGTCTGCGGAACCTCTCATCCTTGTGATCCTGCACTGGGACAGGGTGAATAGGGTTTTTGGAAAGCACACCGCGTGACTGCTCACATTCATCATCAAGGCACCCCTTTCGTCCACGTCACCATCGGTCCGATGCCAACAAGAACCAATCTACACTGGCCACGGCATCCTCGTCTGCGAGCGTACAATACATGTGCTGCGATCCTTCTCAGTTTTTAATCATGTTTTGTGAGATCATGATTATATTATTCATGTTAACTAGTATATTAGGATTATTCATGCTAGTTTCTGTGGATGTTATGATTTATTTAATTTGAAAATTAATACTGCAATTGTCTAATTATCCAACAAATATGATATAAATATAGCAATTACATCTCATAACATCATAAATCCGCTAAAATCAACACTTAAAGTACATAAGTTATAAAGTTACAACATAAATATATCAATCAAAGGAGGGAACGCAAAACTAAATTTGAGCTTGGTGGTTTAGTTCAAATCACATATCCTAGATCAATCAAACCCCCAAAAAAGTCCAAAATCTCCTAATCAAAGATAATTCCAGCATATTACCTTCTTGTTCAGCATAATAAAAAACCATCTAGAGATGATCAATTGGTGCAACTTGATCTCCCCTGATTTTTTAGCTCATAAAGTGCTTTATTCCTGTTCCAATAGAGCAAGAATGAAATTCAGACTTTAGCAGTATCATTTCTTTTTCCAGATAGTTCAGTTAAAACCATTGCCCCATGATTTTAATGCATCCTTAAACTAATTAACTACTCTATTAAGCACCAGACCTTAAACTAATCTTTGTTACCCCACCAGCAAAAAAACTAATCTTTGTTGTTTGGTATGGAGACTAACTATTTCTCCTGCATGCCTACAATGGGTAACTACACAACACAAGAGCAAGCATATCAAAGAAGTAGTGGGTTACCCACTTACCTCGATGGTGTGGCACCGAAGCAGCCCATAGGGGCTGAGGGGTGCAGCGCATGTGACGGTGCTAGAGGGGGTGCGGCGAGCACTAGGGCTGTCAGGCAGTATTGGTGTATTGCTGATCAATCCACCTATGGGGGTACCCAAGATGGTGAATAAGATGGTAGGAAAGCATTGTACTCTCGAGTTCTATGGTCGACTCTAAGAAACAGAGCTAAGATTTATACAGGTTTAGGTCTCCCGAACGATAATAGCTTTACAACCTATGTGTTTGGTGGGTGCCTTACCCTCTTTATATAATCAAGGGGCGAGCCCAATAAACCCAGGACTCTATCCTGAGTCGGTTCCTAAATATCCGAGATAACATACCAAACTCAGGTCTATTTCCTAATTTCAAGGATTATAGTATAAGTATATCTCTTCATACTAGATTATGGTGTTCGGTTTCTTGATATGGCACTGATATGCCTTATGGGAACCAAATCCACCTTCATGAGCCATACCGATCTCCAAAGCTAGCTAAGCCTACTCTCAGTCCTAGCTGATAAAGCCCATTATGCTATACCCGGGGCTCATATCCCCGATAGGCAGATGCGTGCCTGCCAAGTCCATGAGGCGACGCAGTCGTGGTGTCACGCAGGACCAAGGGCCGAGGGGGGCGCCGAGGTGACAAGATAGTTGGGTAAAGGCATGCTACGCCAATGGGTGCAGGGGATGGAGGTGGTCAGCAAAAGGGGCACAGTCATGAAGGCAACAGGGGGCGGAGGCCGGATGACCATACGTCGGATGGTCGATGGTAGAGATGTTAATGGGGACTCATTCCCCGATTCCCCGTTGGGAATTCTCCTATTAGGAGTTACGGATGTTAGGTTTTACTAGCATGAAATCATATAGGGAAAAAATCAGTCCGCATTTGGTCTGGCAGGGGTGGGTATGACCCTTTACTCCCCGTTCCCGTCAACTGTGGTGACCCGATTCAACCCGCAAAAATAACAGCCTAGCTCAATAGCCCAATAACTAGACTATAAAAAACACTAGAATTCCAAATCTTAGCTTTTTCTCTCCCATTTCTCTCTTTCTTCCAAAGCCCAGCCACCTGCCGTGCCATGCCAGAGCACCATCGCGCCTCCACCGCATGACCTGCCATGCCACACTAGAGCACCGTCATGCCTCCGCCACACCTCCTGCCATGCCCACACTAGAGTGCCACCCCACAGACTGATGCACAGGCCGCTGCATCGTCCACTCGCGGCTACGCCACCATCGTGCCGTCCGTGGTGCAGGACACCATGTCACATCCGTGCGGTCCACCACATGCCCTCGCCCATGATAGAGCACCGCCTCACTGGCCGCCGTGCTGGCTGCCGTGTCGTCCACCCGCCGTTGTGCCACCACCATACCACTTGTTGCACATCGGTTGCCATCGAACACAAACCATAGGCTGCCAGACACAAGCTAAAGTGGTGATGGGGGTGCCATGTGAAAAATCCCTACGCGGGGCTAAGTGTGGTGAAAATTTATCCCCGTCATTTTTAGCGGGGACCGGGATAGGGAAATTTTATTCTGACGAGGATGGGGATGCCGAGGTATTCCTCGACAAAAAATTCCCCATTGACATCTCTTACCGAAGGGCATTGGACACCGATGGGGCAGGAAGCCGCTAGATCTGGAGCAAAGAGAGCAAGAGGAGGAGGAGGCATGTATCATGCATCTCATGCTAGGATAGGGCAGCTTGCGTCGTGCGAGTAGCAGGCGATGTTTTCTGACTAAGAGTGAGAGTTACTGGGCCGATTTTTGTTATTCATGGGTCTAATGGACCAAACTACTAGATAGTCCATAGCCCAACTGAACTACCCTATAGAACTATCTATGCCCCATGGAGAACAAAAATGTCTTTTGGTGTATTGTCTAGACGACAGATTTGAGAATTTATCACTCTCAAGAAGTGGCTTTGCATTTTTTCCATCTGGACTCACATTTATTGACACAAATGGTCCTACATGTCAATCTCAAGAGTAGCATCATAATCTAGGGAGGTATCTTGATAGTGGCAAATGATTATTTTTCCTGTCTAGACAAAAAAGAGACATTTTTATAAAATCCTTCAATCTTTGTGGCATTTTGTAGAGATGTTTATTTGTCGACCACACTGGCCTCCTCCTCCACCTCATGCCGCCGCTTGCCAACCTCGATCCTCTAGTCCCTACTGTCAGCCATGCATTCCTCCACCGATGCCTCCTAGCTACTTGGGTCTAGATCAAGTGTTGACTGCCTTGGATTCATGTTGCACACTGATGGCTCCAATAGCAGGTGGTGGTGTATGCTTCATTCAGTGAGGGAAGCAACTCTAGCCATGGGCTGGGGTTTCATCCTACGGAGCACCAACTCGAGGTCTTGGTCATGGCACCACCAGCTGTCATCATCGTTGATGGTTCAGACGGCGGCCAGTGGCTCTAGGCATAGGCTTTAGTGGTGGGTTTGTCATCACTCTAGATCATTCTGGCCAAACTTCTTGGTTCGTGCGCTGCCAGATGCTACATCATCGATGGATACCTTGACCGATAGCGACAACGGCTGTGTCGTTGGCATCGTAGAGGTAGCAACCTCGGCCAGGTTTGCAATGTTGTTTGAGAAACCAAGTTGAGATGTGTCTTGATTAGATGTATGATGAGTGATTGACATTTATGATGTGAGAAACTAAGTTGAGATATGCCTTAGTTAAATGAATGATGAGTGATTGACATTTGTGAGGAGTTAGTTTTGGGTTTAAGCTATTCATCTGTTTTGGTTTGAAGTTTGCTCTAAGAAGAGGATAATACGTTGGTGATAAAAGTTCGTGTGCACCGTAAGGTCCAATGTTGGGAGAAACATATTTGCTTGTCTTATGGTGTGCAGGACTTAGATGCTACTCGACGGTCGACGACAGGTGATCTGGACAAAATGGGGAGCTTGGTGCCGGACGATCAAGGAAGCTAGGTGAAGTAGAGGATGATCCTAGTGGTACACATGAAGATTAAGCAAGTCATAGGATAAAGGTTGATGAAGACGGTGTGTTGACAAAGTCAAGGGAAGAGGATGCCGGTGCAAGTGACAACGTGGCTCGAGGGATCAGGAACGGAAGAGACTTGCCGGCAGTCAAGATCGCAAGATGGAGGACACGTGTCGACATCAGAACGCTTGCTTGAGGTAAAGCAAGAAGAGTACAAGGGTTTCATGGTTTGACCGCAAAACCATGGGAGGCCAAGAGATGAAGAAGATCAGCAAGGGCGTGCAACTAGAGTTGGAGGCCCAACCCACATCGAGTTCGAGTCCATCTCAGCCTCCAGTAGTAGCAAGTACTAAAATCATCGCCTAGGTCGCATACGGACTCCGTTTTTGACATTCTGCATATAGACGGAAAGATAATTTAATAATCTTTCAAATGACATCAGTTTCATATCAAAATTCCTTCTGGATGAACAGGAATCGTTAAAACAAGTGGGCATTCAGGATCTGCCATGAATCTTATGAGACAAGCTTGGTGGGAAACTTGCAAGATAAGCTACCCAAGAAACTTGTAGGGCAATGAAACTTGTAAGCCAAGCCTCCTAGCCTATAAATATAGGGGAATGGCTTGTGGTTGGGGTATCTCTTGAAACTATCAACCTTGTGAGAATCTTTTGATAGTGTCATGAGAGGAGAGGTTTAGTCTTGTAATAGGATAGAGCTTTTTGTGAGAAAGTCTTATAGTAGGGCTAAACTTTATGAGTAATGAAGAAGATTTTATTGTATTTGTGAGTGCTCTCCTCCTTCTAACATCTCTCTTTTGAATCCATTGTTTGATTCTTGTTTTGGACGCTAGTTTATCTTTTGGTTATTGATTTTTGTTTCTGATTTAAGCTGAAATTTTCTGCACCTTTGTAAGTCATCCTTCTTGTTGCTAGAGGCTTAAAAACTCATATACACATACATATGTGACGTGGTTCATGTTTTCATGCCTCTAGATCATCAACTTGAAATATACTTTGTCGGAGATAATTTTCTCTTGTGTTTCTTTTGTGTTCATCTCACATATAGTAGAGTCACATTTTCTTATTAGCCTCTTTTAAGTTCTCTCTGTATTTCTGCTAGCTTTCTTTGAAGGAGCGTTGGGTGAAAGGTATAGACCATCTTTTCAAAAGAAATTGTTGAGGCTCCTATTCACCCCCCTCTAGTCACCTATTTCGGTCCTACAATTGGTATCAGAGCAGGTTAAATCACTAGTTGACCTTAACTAGCTTTGTGATCCGTAGGCGATATGGAGAGACATGAAAAAATTCATCTCTTTGATGGGCGCGATTTTTCATACTGAAAGGTGAGCACGGAGGCCTATCTACAGAGCCAAGAAAGTGCAATTTGGGAAATAGTTGACTCCAACTATGAGATTCCCCCTGTTCGTACCACTCAGCCTCAGATTGAACAGTATGATAACAATAACAAAGTGAGAAATATTCTGTTCACGAGTCTGAGTCAGAATGAGTTTGATAGGGTTCAACACCTTCGTACCGCTTGGGAAATCTGGAGTACTCTAAGTGCCTTCCATGAGGGCACCAATCAGATTAAGGCCAGACGCCAAAGCACATATAATCAAGAGTATCAAATGTTTGTGCAAGGCCCCGAAGAATCTCTTAATGCTATGTTTGCTCGTTTTGATGGGATTGTTAGCAATCTTCGATCTACAGGAGTTCTTGCCTATTCTGACCATAAGAGAGCGATCAAGCATATGGGAAGTGAAGATCTTAAGCATCGAAGAGTCACCAAGTTACGACACGTTAACTTGTGATGAACTCTTCAGCAAGCTTAAGTCCATCGAGATTGCTAAGGCATCTCGACTAGGCCTAGGAAATCCTCTGCCTCAGAACATGGCACTGGTTTTGGGTTCTAGTGGTGGCAATCAGGCTAGAATTAGTCCTTCTTGTCCTAATGTCTCTTTGGGTGGTTTTGCCTTATCTTCTTTGGTCTCCATCACCAAAGAGCAAGTGGATACTTTGGATGATGAGGATCTTGCTCTCATCGTAAAAAAGTTCGCTCGCTTCTACAACAATCACCGAGGTCAGAGAAGAGGTGGTTCTCGTGCATCTTTTGAGTGTGGTGACACCACTCACTTCAAGGCAGATTGCCCAAAACTCAGGAAGAAGGAAGATTGCGACCATGACCATAACAAGCACAAAAAGAAAGACAAGAAACCCTTTTTCAAGAAGAACCATGACAAGATGGCCAAGAAGGCGGCCAAGGCGGCTTCTAGGGCATTTGTTGCCGCTCTCAGCGACATTGACACATCATCTAGTGAGGAGGATAGTTTGGAGGAGGATGAACCGCAAGCAAAAGACAAAAAGAAGGTCAAGGGCATTACAGGTCTCTGCTTCATGGCGGACGACAACAACAACAGCGAGACCGAGCTTGATCCCTCTGAGGTAACTCCTTACGACCAACTTTCTATTCAAGTCGATACCTTGAATGATGCTCTTGTGAGCCAGGATAGGTTACATAAGAAAATGGTTCGTGAGCTAAAAGAACTTAGGCCTAAGTATGAGTCTGTCTCCACTGAACTTGTTTTGCTTAAGTCTAAGTTTGAAGAGGATGAGTGTGAGAGTTGCATTTTAGTTATGAGTGAGTTTGCCGAGCTTCGTAAGGTGCATACTCAAGTCGTCGATTGGCTTGAGAGTGCTAACAAGAAGCTCACTGTGGAGGAGTCCAGATCTACTCTTTTGGGTGCTTGCTTGAACTGCTCTTTACTTACAAAGAATGTTGAACTAAAAGACAAGCACATTCAAGAGCTAGAATCTAGATTGGAGAGTGCTGGGAGTTCAAAAGATGTGCAGCCAGAGTGTTCCACCTGCATAATCTTTTAGGACAAGCTCAGCTGGGTTAGAGGGCAAGTTCAAAAGTTCATGACTGAGAATGAGTATCTCCTTTCTCTTGTGGAGAAGTACTCAGAAGGCAAGGGCAAAATGAATTTACTCTTAGCCAAGACCAAGATGTGTGCTGATAAGGTAGGATTAGCCTTGGGGTTGGGTTTTGAGAGAGTTGCATATAATGGGAAGGGTAAGACAATCTTTACCATACCTACTATCCTTGAGGCAGAGAAATCCAAGATTGATACACTACCTCAATCAACAAAGAAACCAACTCAACCCACCAAAAAGAAGATAACACTACAACCCAAGAAAACACCATAGCCAAATTTAAGAGAGCATGTGAGAGATTTTCGAGTGACCGGCAATCAAGCTCCCAAGAGGCTTTACCATTGCACCTATTATCAGAGAGAAGGTCACTTGGTTGGGTTTTGCTTTCGTTGTAGGAGGGATAAGCGACGTGAATGAGAGAGGAGTACCCGAGACATGTACCACCCATCTGTTAGTATGCATTAGCCTTTTTCACGCCTCCACTCTTGAGTCTTTGATGCTCTTCAATTTCCTTCTAGAGGCATTACCTGGCGTGGATCTTACCATGACTCTTCTGGTTTTGGATTACGTGTAAGAGGTTTTGATTCTCGGTATTTTGGCGGACCACATTTTTCTCATCATGGTTCTCGCCCCAGTGTTCTAATATTGATGTGCATGCAACTTCTTTTACCTCTGCTCCTCGAGTGTCTCGGTGCTGGATTCCCAGGAAGTTTCTTACTTACCCTAGCACTAAGCACTCGAGCATATCTCATTTGATGTAGGTGGCAGGTAGAGGCCTAGAGAACAAGTGGATCATTGACTCTGGTTGTTCGCGCCATATGACCAGAGATTCATCATGGTTCTCTAGCCTCACCCCGACGAAGCGTCATGAATACATCACTTTTGGGGATGATCAAAAAGGAAGAGTGAAGGCCAAAGGAATGGTAAAGATAAATAAGAGCTTTATTCTCAAAGATATAGCTTTGGTGGAATATTTGGAATACAATCTTCTTTATGTATCTCAGTTGCTTGATGAGGACTTGGAAGTGCATTTCAAACGTGATACTTCTCGAGATCTTGATCTTTCTGGCGCTTTGATTTGCAAGATTTCCAGAGTTGGAAGAGTTTTTGGAGCTAATTTCTCTAAGTCTCATGGTTCTTCTCGCTGTTTGATTGCTCAACCTTCTTCAGAGCTTTGGATGTGGCATAGGAGACTAGGGCAGATGAGCTTTAATTTGCTTACTCGTTTGAGTGCCTTAGGCCTGATCCGAGGATTGCCCAAGCTCAAGTTTGAGAAGAACCTTGTGTGTGCTCCTTGTCGACATGGCAAGATGGTTGTAGCCCCTCATCCATCAGTCAATCTAGTGATGACTGAACGACCAGGAGAACTTCTCCATATGGACACGGTTGGTCCTTCTCGAGTTTGTTCGGCGGGAGGGAAGTGGTATGTTCTTGTCATTATTGACGATTTCTCTCGCTACTCCTGGGTTTTCTTTCTTGAGAGCAAGGATGAAGTATTCTCACACTTTTGGAGCTTAGCCTTGAGATTATTCAAAGAACTCCCTGGTGCATTAAAAGCAATTCATAGTGATAATGGCACCAAGTTCAAGAACTATCTCTTTAATGCTTTTTGTCTTGAGCATGGCATTGAGCACCAATTTTCTGCCCCACGCGTTCCTCAACAAAATGGCGTGGTTGAGAGGAAGAATCGCACTTTGGTAGAGATGGATAGGACGATGCTCGATAAGCATAGGACTCATAGGAAGTTTTGAGCTGAGGCCATTAACACGGCGTGCTACATCTCCAACTGGATCTTCTTGCGCTCAATTTTGAATCTAACTTCTTATGTGCTGTGTTTTGGGAGGGAGCCCAAGGTTTCACACTTGGGAGTGTTTGGTTGTCGATGCTTTATTCTAAAGCGTGGTAATCTTGACAAGTTTGAGTCACGCTCTTTGGATGGCATTTTCTTAGGGTATTCTCCTCATGGTCACTCTTACAGGGTTTTTAATCTTGATACTAACACTATCATAGAGTCATGTGATGTGACCTTTGATGAGACAACCCCGTGTGCTAGTGTCTCTTTTTAGTATGCAGGTGACTAGGAGATCGTTGAAAGCATCTTCCTAGATGAAGATCCTTTAGCTCTTAAAGAGGGCGAGGATGATCCACTACTTCACACTATTACACTCGCTCCTGAGCTGGTTCCTGCATCTTCTACTTCAGTAGAGGGTCTTGGAGCTTCTACATCTACTTTGGCCTCTCTCGAGCTTGCACCAGCTATGTTTGAGGGGGAGGTTCTATCACGACGAGAGGCCTCTCAGCACATTCAGTGGCATCACCGTCAACACTTGATGACTAGGATACTTGATGAGAGGGTAACAAGATCTAAGACTGCTTCTCATACTCATTTTACTGATTCTACATTCGTTGCTTCTTTTGAGCCTCATGATGTTAGTCATGCTTTATCTTATTCAAGTTGGATCAATGCCATGCATGAAGAGCTTAAAAACTTTGAGAGA
Source organism: Zizania latifolia (assembly GCA_000418225.1). NCBI lineage: Eukaryota > Viridiplantae > Streptophyta > Magnoliopsida > Poales > Poaceae > Zizania > Zizania latifolia. The sequence continues at coordinate 625,446 of KE372802.1, read as the reverse complement.
AACCAAGTTTATGTCCTTGTAGAACCACCTCCCAATGTTCATACCATAGGCACCAAGTGGGTTTTCAAAAATAAATAGGGAGAGGATGGGTCAGTTGTGAGAAACAAGGCTAGACTTGTGGCTCAGGGTTTTACTCAGGTTGAGGGGATAGACCTTGGAGAGACTTTTGCACCTATAGCTCAGCTAGAAGCCATTAGGATCCTCTTAGCTTTTGCGGCATCCCGAGGATTCAAGCTATACCAAATAGATGTCAAAAGTGCTTTTCTAAATGATTTCATAGAAGAAGAGGTCTATGTCAAGCAACCCCCTAGCTTTGAGCATCCCAAATATCCTAATAAAGTATACAAGCTTCACAAAGCCTTGTATAGGCTCAAGCAGGCACCTAGAGCTTGGTATGATAGGCTTAGGTCCTTCTTGCTAGAGCATAGGTATAAGATGGGATTGGTAGACAAAACATTGTTCACTCTCAGGTATGGCAAAGATTTTCTTCTTGTTCAAATTTGTGTGGATGATATAATTTTTTATGGCTCTTCTCATGCACTTGTGGCCAAGTTTGCAGAAACAATGAGTAGGGAGTTTGAGATATCGATGATGGGAGAGCTCACCTTCTTCCTTGATTTGCAAATCAAGCATTGCAAACAAGGAACATTCATCCACCAGACGAAGTACACCAAGGATTTGCTGAAGAAGTTTGACATCAGTGATGCAAAGCCATTAGCGACTCTGATGGTACCTCAACAGTTCTTGATCTGGATGAAGATGGTGAAGAAGTTGACCAGAAGGAGTTCAAGAGCATGATCGGCTCCCTCTTGTACTTGACAGCAACAAGACCAGATATTCACTTTGCCTTCTGCTTATGTGCTCGCTTCCAATCTTCTCCAAGAACGTCCCACCGTCAAGCAGTGAAACATATTCTGAGGTACCTCAAACACACTCTTGAGTTTGGTCTTTGGTTTTCTGCTTCATCCTCTCTTTCTCTTCGAGGATTTTCTGATGCGGATTTTGCTGGGTGTAGAATTGATAGAAAAAGTATCTCAGGTACTTGTCACTTCTTAGGTTCTTCTCTTGTGTGTTGGTCTTCTCTTAAATAGTCTAGTGTTGCGCAGTCTACTACTAAAGCGGAATATGTAGCTGCTGCTAGTTGTTGCTCACAAATTTTGTGGATGGTTGCTACCTTGAGAGATTTGGGTTGGATTTCAAAAGTGTGCCACTTCTGTGTGATAACACTAGTGCCATAAGCCTAGCCAATAACCCAGTTCAACACTCTAGAACCAAACACTTAGATGTGAGATACCACTTTCTAAGAGACCACAATAAAAAGGGAGACATTGAGTACTACATTGACACCCAACAACAGTTGGCCAACATTTTCACCAAGCCTCTTGATGCCACAAGATTTGCGTTTTTAAGAGGAGAGCTTGGTGTGTGCCATCCCTATGGCATTTTCTGAGGGGGAGTTGTTCGTTGTACATACTCTATCTTATATTTGATGCATTTGCATTTGCATATCATCTTATAAGATCATCATGTTAGTTGAGCTTCACTTATATGTTGAGTGCACTTTGTTGTACTAGTTATGGATTTTTACTAAGAGGGGTAGATGTATAACAATTTGTGCAATCTTAGGCTCTTATTGAAACCTGACATAACGTCTGTTGAGCAAGCTTGTCTTTTCTGATAATGAATTTAAAATATGAATCTAATCTCATGTCACCCTTAAGTATTTGCTTTAGCCTATTCAGTGCTTATATTAGGGCTAGTTTTGTGAAAAGCTCGAGCTAGGCCATTTTGTTCAGTTTAGCAGTATGGGAATATTACACTGTGTTCTTTGTCTATGTAAATGTTTAGCCTATGTTTAAACCTTGGGAGAGCATGTGCTCTTCTATGCCGCAAAGGCATAACTTATTTTGGCTTTGTGAAAAATTATATGTCTTGAAACATTTTAAAGTTCTTGAGCTTACAATTTGATCCAATACTGTTGTCCTGAAGCCTTAAGGTGCTTGCCGTAACCACTCGATGACACTTTGCTTGGATAAGCGACAACTTGAGGATAATCCAATATGGTTGTCTTAAAGCCTCAAGGTGCTTGCCGTAACCATTCAGTGACACTTTACTTGGATAAGTGACAACTTGAGAATAATCCAATACGGTCATCTTGAAGCCTCAGGGTGCTTGCCGTAACCACTCGGTGACACTTTGCTTGGATAAGAGATGACTTGACGATCAAAATGCAAAAAATGCCAAAGTCATCAAATAAGACAGTTAACTTGTGCATCATGCTAGTTTTCATATTGACAAACTAAGGCTTGGTTTGATATATAGGCATTTGCATAGCCTGTTGAATTGAACTTGGTTGCCTCGTTTCAACTTGCAATAGCCCTAGTTTCTCTAATATTTGCATTGTTCATGGAACTGTAGATACTTTTATGGTGACATCTTTTGAATTTTTGAACAACATGATCAAAACTTGCTACACTCTCGGTGCTTATGATATGGAATCACTTTGAGACTTTGTTTGTCGCTGAGTTATATTGCTTACCCCTTGTAGTACGTTGATATCTCTAGTCCATGCAAGTACTTTGTGATCTATATGTGAAGCTTTGTAGGTATGCATTTTATTTGCATTCTCATGCTTTCGCATTGTTCTTTTATCCTTGATGCCTGCATTGTCAAAGGAGGAGAAAACATGCATTTTCAAAGAAACAATTCTTGTATAATGAACGGGAGAGAATATCTTATTGCAAATGTACATTCATTAAGGAAAAGCATATGCCTTTGAATCTTGAACTTTTTGAGTTTTTGGCTTGCCTCTCTTTTATTCGAGATCTTGATTTTTTCATATACGAAGTGACATGTCCTGCTCTTTCTTGAGTTTTTAATCACTTGGTTGTATTTCTTGTGCTTTTATCAAACTATCTCTTATTCTTTATGATGTTATCAATGCACTCATAAGGGGGAGATTGAGAAACCAAGTTGAGATATGCCTTGATTAGATGTATGATGAGTGGTTGACATTTGTGATGTGAGAAACCATATTGAGATATGCCTTGGTTAAATGAATGATGAGTGATTGACATTTGTGAGGAATTAGTTTTGGGTTTGAGCTACTCATCTGTTTTGGTTTAAAGTTTGCTCTAAGAAGAGGATAATACATTGGTGACAAAAGTTTGTGTGCACCGAAAGGTCCAGTGTTGGAAGAAACATGTTTGCTTGTCTTATGGTGTGCAGGACTTGGATGCTACTCGACGGTCGACAATAGGTGATCAGGACCAAGTGGGGAGCTTGGTGTCAAACGATCAAGGAGGCTGGGTGAAGTCGAGGATGATCCTAGTGGTACACATGAAGATTAAGCAAGTCATGGGATGAAGGTTTATGAAGGCGGTGTGTTGACAAAGTCGAGCGAAGGGGATGCCGGTGCAAGTGACAACGCGGCTCGAGGGATCGGGAACAGAAGAGAATTGCCGGCAGTCAAGATCACAAGATGGAGGACACGTGTCGACATTGAAACACTTGCTTGAGGTAAAGCAAGAAGAGTACAAGGGTATCATGGTTTAACCGCAAAACCATGGGAGGCCAAGAGACGAAAATGATCAGCAAGGCCGTGCAACTTGAGTTGGAGGCCCAACCCATATCGAGTTCGAGTCCATCTCGGCCTCTAGGAGCAGCAAGTACTAAAATCATCGCCCAGGTCGCATACGAACTCCGTTTTTGACGTTCTATGTATGGACGGAAAGATAATTTCATAATCTTTCAAATGGCGCTAGTTTCATATCAAAATTCCTTCTAGATCAACAGGAATCATCAAAACAAGTGGACATTCAGGATCTGCCAAGAATCTTGTGAGACAAGCTTGGTGGGAAACTTGCAAGATAAGCTACCCAAGAAACTTGTAGGGCAAGGAAACTTGTAAGCCAAGACTCCTAGCCTATAAATAGAGGGAAATGGCTGGTGGTTGAAGTATCTCTTAAAGCTATCAACCTTGTGAGAATCTTTTGATAGGGTCACGAGAGGAGAGGTTTAGTCTTGTAATAGGATAGAGCTTTTTGTGAGAAAATCATGTAATAGGGCTGAACTTTATGAGTAATGAAGAAGATTTTCTTGCATTTGTGAATGCTCTCCTTGTTCTAATATCTCTCTTTTGAATCCATTGTTTGATTCTTGTTTTGGACGCTAGTTTATCTTTTGGTTATTGATTTTCATTTTTGGTTTGAGCTAAAATTTTCTGCACCTTTGTAAGTCATCCTTCTTGTTGCTAGAGGCTTAAAAACTCATATACACATACAAATGTGATGTGGTTTAAGTTTCCATGTCTCTAGATCATCAACTTGAAGTATACTTTATCGGAGATAATTTTCTCTTGTGTTTCTTTTCTAGTGCTTGTTCTCGTGACTATGTCTAGTGTTTTTGTACTCAATAGAACCTATGGTTCATCTCACATATACTAGAGTCATATTTTCTTATTAGCTTCTTTTAAGTTCTCTCTGTATTTTCGCTAGCTTTCTTTAGAGGAGTGTTGGGTGAAAGATATAGACTATCTTTTCAAAAGAAATTGTTGAGGCTCCTATTCACCCCCTCTAGTCGCCTGTTTTGGTCCTATATTGTTCCTACTCTTCGAACTGCAAGTCAAGTCAGTACTAAAAAAAGATTTTCAAAGACGCTCCCCTTTCATCGTACATATAGTCTATAAATGAAACCACCTAAGTGATGGAGAGGGGTTGGTCACGACCTGCTTATACAAACCAATTTTTATAGGCGTACTCTGAAGCCGATTGCCCATGGACAGGAGAATTTCTATAGGCAGCGCTCATAACTAGACCACTTGTGAAAATTAGTTTCCACTACCATAGAAACTGCCTGTAGTAACAGGTAATAACCTCTATTAGTGTCGGACATGTCTCCCATCATTCTTATCGTGTCAGTAAAGCCTAGTCATTTGTGACGAGTAAATACCCATCACTATAGGTGCAATTTAGTGATGGACCAAGATGTCAACCCATCACTATAGGGTATCCTATAGTGATGGGTGTCTATATCCACCCATCACTAAAGGTTACCGTATAGTGATGGGTGTTTACCCTTAGTCTATCACTAATGTGTGTCATGCTAGCCCGAACAATCACCTGTACAAATCCTTTAGTGATGGATATTTATTTAAGCCCGTCACTAAAGGTGTACATCAGTGGTGGGTATTTATTTAAGCTCGTCACTAATACTATGACCAAATTGTAAAAAAAAATTTAGGCTGCATCCTTAATCAAAGCCATAATTTGGCAGCCATCATTTTACATTGCAAACACATCACAGAATGAGATAATATCACATCAACTTCATCACAGAATACCACAACATATTTTATATTACAAAAACATCGGATACATTAGATAAGTTAGCTATTCACCAAATGTTACAATTCATGTACATCTTTACAAATAGAACAATTCTCTCTTCGGAGAGATGACTTCGGCCATTAACAATGTCCCTATCCGTGCACGGGTGCTATGCAAGTCTGTCTCTTGGAAGAAATCTTCGGGTATGATGAATTACTGCAAAATGAGTTTTTTTACATTAGTCGATGTTTACATGTGAAAAAAATGCAACACAACAATTACATATATGAAAGTATCTGACTTCTGGCATTTGAAAATCCACTGCCTTTAATGACATCATCATAAGGTATGTGACATAAAACCTACGTTGGTTGCTATGAGGTTAAGTGTAGCACTGTTATGGAAAAACACAATTAGTGAGAATGACACATTTAATTGGATAAGGGAAACATTTAGAGACTTACCGGCACTGTGGTTTTATGTAGCAATTGTAGGCTTTCCGTTGTGTTGGATGGACTGGTTCTGGTACCGAAAGATTTATAATGAGGTACAATAAAAATGAGTTCAGTGAGAATAGGTTAAAGATTCAAGTTGTAATAATAAAGTGAAGAAAACCTTACTCGTCAATTATGCTTCTTATTATAGAGTAGTCTCTTTTGTAGGGATGGCAATGGGTCTGAAACCCACGGGTTTGGTGAAAATCCACCGGCAAAGCAAACCCGCGCAACCCGTTCAAATCTGAACCCGTGAAACCCATGGGTTTGAAACTAGAAGCATACCCAAATTGTACCCAAAACCTGAGGGGTAACTCATGGGTTCAGTAAATGTTGGACTAGATATCTAGGCACAAAAATTTTTAGGAAACACCAAACTGTAAATGCTGTGACTTTCACCTGCTCTAAACTGCTAGAGGTGCCGCATCTAATGCCATTTTCTTTGAACAACTTGTCACTCCACAGCAATAGGCACAGAACATAATTGATCTATGAAAAAGAAAACCCCAGCTATGAATGAGCATGTAACACGCATGGCATGAAGTACATAGCAGGCAAAAAGACTTACGTGAAAAAATCAGTGGCTTTAGAGCAGCGGAAACAGAACGGCGGGCAACGGCTGGTGGAAAAGCAGATCTAGGCGACTGGGCAGCAGCAGTAGATGGAGGATAGAGTAGATCTGGTACTTCTGGGCAGCAGGCCGGCTGCTGAGGTGGTGCTGGCATGTGGCACTGTAGTCATGCCCTGCCCTTGGCACCCATGCGCACGCCGGCGTGCGGTGCGGCAATGGCGTACTGCGGCCATGCCTGGCGTGCCACCCCCTGGTCTCTCTCTTTGAGTCTCTGTTCTCTAACTCTCTCATGGCTGGCCCGAGGCCACACGGGAATAAGGAACACGCAGGCCGGATTGGAGATAGCTAGGCCGTGTAGCGTAACATAACATACAGGAACAACAAACACCGCTATAGGAACAGAGGTCACTATCGGATCAAAATAATTATCAGTAGCGGGTTCTAAACCGTCACTGACTAGTCGGAACTGATAGTCGATGGCTATCAGTGGCGGTTCTAGAACCTGCACTGACAACAAGTATCAGTGTCGGTTCTAGAACCGAAAATGACACTGATACGCGTGTATCAGTGTCAGTTCAATAATACAGCCGGTCACTAAAATGCTATTATCAGTGCCGGTTTGGATCACGAACCGGCACTGTTGTGTATTTTACGATATTTTTTATATATAAACCATACTATATTAATTCTATATCTAGATGCACAATATGCTAAATTCATTTGCATAGCTTACATTATATTATGCGGATAATCCCAAATTAAATTAATATGACATATATTAACTTAAAATATCAGAACATATTTATATAAATGTTTCCATAAGTTTCAAATATGACATTGTTCTTACAAACTCAAGCACAATTACAGCACATACATAATAGAGAGATGTACAAGACAATTACAGCACATACATAATAGCCTCTAGTGTACCATTGTTGATGTAGAAATGAAAAGCACATACTATTGAAAAGCACAAGACAATTACAGCACATACTAAATCGCTGGCTTGCAGAAATTGACCAAAACTAGTCGTCAGGTAGCACCGTTCATATGTTGACTTATGCAATGCAACTGGGACTATTGTGCTTCTTGCTGCTGTCACTTGGATCTGCGAGATCTGTTGGTGTAGGTGAGGCATGATGTCCTTCTTACAGTACTGCCTTGAAAAGTACTGTTATGAATAAAATTTGTTGGTAGCTAGTTAGACGAGGCAAGTGTAAACATATAGATGTTTATAATTATGACATGTGCAAAGTGCTTACCACCGACTTCTTGTTGACGATCGAGGGATTGATTGTGCATACATACAAGTGAGTCTAGGAGAATAGACTAGCCGAGATGTCTTGAGAAGAGCCTTCCTTACTTGAGTCATATCTGTATGATTTCCAAAATAACAGATATTCTTCAGTTGGTCCATTTGGTCGGTGTCGCACTCCCTAGCTATCTACTTCCCCTTCTTCAGAGCATTGCAAGGACCCTCACCTACCATTATAAAAAAACAATTTAAGTACATAAACAAAATATGCATGTCTAGTAAGTAATGTCAGCTTGCTATAGATACCGCTATCATTGTCCTCCACTTTTATGGTTGTTGTAGTCTTCTCATCACCAAAGTTAGTGCAAAATTTGGCCATAATAGTCAATGGGGCCTGTCCCATTGTTATTACCACATAGTCCCCTTGTGTTAGGTCAGCTCCTTTACTAAATGCGGGCTACCCTTTGTGGAGGCATATCCTACCTCCACAGCTCACAACCTCAACCTCACTGGTGCACCCATCTCTTGTTAATATCTTGAGGGTGTCACCAGCGTAAATGTTATTGATATTGTCAATGTTTTTTGATAGAAACTATAACAGTAAGATAATTTCACATTAGTTTGTTAGTTTTATTAGCACATAAACAGAATATGCAATGTACAATGTATAAACCTGGTGACGCCCACCATTGACATAATGATTGATCTTTATGAGGTAACTGTCAGGAATATAAGTTAGTACCATAGGGATCTGCCTACTACTAGAAGCACGTTGTCTAGCGGAAGTACACTATTGATTACTTGGGAGACTTGTCATATCCCTAGTTCATGCTATATTTGACAATGATGAAAAAAGTACAATAATACTTGCATAAACCCTAATAAACAAAACTGAATATTTTGAATGTATCAATACGAGCGGATGCAGCTAGACGGGTGGAGGCGGAAGAATAACATAATCATATTACATTAGTATCGAGAAGTCAAAAGCTCATACACTTTTAAAGAATCCATCATTGCTTATGCTCAAAGGTATACTCAAATATATACATTCTCAAACATATACATACACTGCCAAAGAAGTATACTAAAAAATTATATACAAAAATTGCAAGCCAAGGTACATTATACACTCTAAAACATATGCATACACTTGATCATTTCAATCCTCAAAGGTATACGCAAAATTCGAATATCATGAATGAAACTAAGGACCAACATTTTGGCACAAGTGAAATGTGAAAGTGCATCGGCTTCTAACAGCAAATGATCTGAGTACTACTTTGAGCAAAGTTATTATGTACACTTTGCTCCACAAACTGCAGGGAAGCTCTCTCAATCGATGTCTAAACCCTAGCTAAACCCTAAATCCAAACAATGTGAGAGTAGGGGGCACTAAACCTCGCATGGCTAGGCGGATGAGAAGTTGGCAAAAACGAAATGGCGGAGAAGGCCGGACGGTGTAGGCGGAGACGGCCAGACAACGGTATGGCGGAGGTGGAGGTGGAGATGGAGGGACGGAGGAGGCAGAGACGGAGACAGTGGGATGGAGGTGGCAAAGGCAGAGACAGCTGGACAGTGGAGGCGGAGGTAGAGACAGCCGGACAGCAGGACGACATGATGGCCGGATGGCAGGATGGCAGGACGGCAGCGGGCGAGTAGACAATCTGCGAGATGGTGAAAAATGACTAAGTCTCAGCACATATATATAGGAAGGTTATCAGTGCCGGTTTGAAGGGATAACCGACACTGATAGTGCTTTTTAGTGTCTGTTATATTTTAGAACCGACACTGAAGAATATTTTGAAATTAATAAATATAAACATTTTTAACATATAAAATTTACTCCTAATAAATGCGGATTTTTTACTGTACCAGATGAAATGTTTTTATACTAACATTTTAAAAATATTTCCAAATTTTGTTCTCAATACTCTCTTAGAAAAGTTGTGAAGATCAATCACAACATTCAATTTAAAAACCCTAATATTTAAAAACCCTAAACCCTAATCACTTCTAGAATTACAGCTACCTTTGTAATTTGGAATTAAAAAATCATTAAGCTCTACGTTGTTGATCGAGTGTCGCAACCTAGATTTTTCAAAATTTCTTTCAATTTAGTGGATAAGAACTAAAAATGTACTCAAAAACATGAATATGATTTTTCTATAAATTTTGGTTCATTATTTCAAGCACTTGTAGTTCAAATTTCACTTATTTCAATTTAAATACTAGAAACACACTTAATGAATTAAAAATAGTAAACCGACCTAGAAAAATACCAAATTTTTATATGAGATAAGCTATGTTGCATTTTGATCGTAGAAAAAGTTTTAAGTTCAAACGAAGATTTAACCAACGATTTGGTTTTAAACCCAACCCATTCTTCTGTAAATCCTAATTCATCCTGGGAGAATCTCTGACTTTCTTAACATCGTATGTGACAACTTTCTCAAAACATTTTTAATTTTTTATCATAGCATCTATATTGTCATGTAAGTACGACAGTTCTCTGTGGGATTACCCACAGAGGTGTTTTGTGTAAGTGTAGGGGGACGACTGTGGTCGAGATTCAATGGTTGCCTCAAAGAATACGAGACACAAGAATTAGACAGGTTCAGATCTCCCGGAGGATAATAACCCTAATCCTGTGTGTGGAAATATGAACTTAAGAGCTTGAAATGGCCTTAAGCGTATCAGAATGTGTAGCCAAGACACCTCCCCATAAGAGGTTACCCCGAGCCCTTTATATACTACCAGGGCTGGGGGTTACCATTTAGGCTTTATGCGCTCCATTAAGTCCCTTTATAACAGTTAAAACGGTCAGGACGTGGGCTATTAACCCTAGCATTACTCACTGTCTTAATTGAACAGTTACATGCCCGGGCTTTATTGTCATTAATGGGGCGGTCTAGCTATCAACGTTGACCATCCGAGTGCCTGCGATTGGGCCATCTTCCCGAGTGCGGGACTCGGGAGCTTTTTAGACTACCGACCGCTTCTTAGGCTATTGAATGATCCGACCACTTCTGGATCATCTTTAATGCTTCGTCTCCCGACCCCTCCTCCCACTTGATCACTATCACCGTCATGAAGCACCCCGTGGTCATATCCCCAATAGCAGCAGCCGAGCTCTTAGCGGCAGATAGACAATGTTTATCTGAATACAGTCGAGAAGCCGTAAGGAGCACCAAAATGATCTTGATATAGTCCTTTTTGTTTACCTGGTGAGTGCACCTACCGGGTGTAGCCCCCGAGCCTAGAGTTTTATTAGCAGAATGAACTCTAGGATCCAAATTTTGGCTTAAACCAACAAAGTTGTTGAGGTAGAAATATTTAAATTCCTGGGCGATTTTATGTGATTGGGCACTCATTGGAGTCAAGGGGTGTTCAAATCCGCGAGCAATCGACGAATAGGCAACTGGTGGAGTCGACTGGTGTAGTGGAGTGTGTGGGCCCCTAGGCGGTTTGGTGAAAAGGTGTCAGTTGGAGAGGACTGGAGTAGTGGAGTACGTGGGCCCCAGGCGGTTTGGTGAAAAGGCATCAGTTAGAGGAGACCGGTGACAGCTAGAGTTAATTGGCGTGCAGGGACGCGTGAGCCCCTAGGCACTTCGGTGAACGGATGTTGGTTGGAATGGCGTGTGTCGATTCACCTTCCTCTTAGAATCGTCAGATATATTTTAGGTGGCCAGATGGAGTCTTCAGGATATGCGAAGCGGTTGTAATGATGGCATGGATTCACCCTTGCAGCATATCCGAGGCAATTACGGCGTGTTGAGGGCCCGAACCGTCGCGCGGCCGGCTATAAATTACCCATACTGCGATCCTTTCGCCGCACGCTATTGCTCTTTGCGTTTGAATCTCTGTTCATCTTCTTTCTTATGCCCGAGCTCTTCTCGCTGGCACCTCGACGCCCCGGCCGCCATTGCCAGTGCGTGGTGTGCTACCGCAAGGCTCGTCGCTTCTTCAACCTGAAGCCCCTTGCTCCACCGTGCTCCGTCCCGATGGCAAAAACTGACTCTGGCATCGACCGCTCGAAGGAGTTCCAGAAGTCCAACGCCACCGACCGGCGAAGGCTTTGTCGCTGTGGTGCCTGGCGACCGATGAGGAGTTCCCAACTCCGAACACTAACAAGTTAGTGGTGTTCGAGTCCTTTTTTGCCCGTGGGTTTGGTTTGCCGACTCACCATTTTCTTCGCGGTCTTTTGCATCATTACAACGTTTCTCTTTGCAATTTGAATCCCAACTCTATTCTCCACATTTCCATCTTCATCCAACTTTGTGAAGCCTATCTTGGCATTGATCCCTATTTCAATCTCTTCCGCCATTTCTTTTATTTGAGAGCTTTCTCCAAAAGAGCTGTTGGCAGGGCTGGACTTCAACTTCATGATGGGAAAGCTGCTAAGTACATCCCTGTCCCTCTCTCACCGTTCAACAAGGGCTGGCATGCTCAGTGGTTCTATGTTGGGAACCATAAGCCAGCCCTCTCTCCGGAGACTGACCGCGTGCCGATCGCGGCGCTGGCTTGGTCCGACCGCTGCGGGTCGGAGGATCAAGGCCAGGTGAACGAGCTCCGGAAGCAGAAGCTGACAGGGGTCTACGTGGCCCTCAACTTTGTTCTCCATCGTGTTCAACCCTGCAAGAGCCGAGCACGACCGGGGTACGACTACGTGGGTTGGTCTGACCCCTCTTAGGAGTCCTCTGAGCCCCTGACAGCGGATGAGGGCGTGGCGCAGGTTCGAGACCTCTTCGTCCCCAAGACGATGATCAGCAATGAGGACGGCCCACGCTCGTACAAGCTCATCAACCCCTGACCGGTGGTAAGACATTGCAGTCAGCTTGTCTTTTGTGCAATATCACCTGCCGGGTGCTGACTGCGTAAAAAATACAGGGGTAAAAGGCGTATTGTTCTCTGGCACCGTTGCCTGAGCAGCCCTAGGTGGTCGGGCAAAAGGACATCGATCAGCCAGTCAGGCTGATTGGGACGAAGAAGAGGAAGGACAAAGGCATAGTCCCTCCTGCGGCGAAGAAGCCACACACGGCGATGGCGTCTCAGGGGAAACCCAAGATGCCATCGTCGTTTCCTGAAGAAGCTGGCGTCAACTCAGAGACATCTGAGGTCGGGCCAGTTGGTGCTACGGTGGTGGTGGCGTCGTCGTCATCATCGCCATCACCACCACCTCCACCGCCTCCTCCTCCTCCATCGGGAGGCCCGTCAGGCTCATACCTATGGGTGAAGAGGAGCACGTTTCAGAAGTCCACCTGGTAAGTTGTGTCCTGAAAGTATTTATGAATGCTTTTGGAATTATTGGCTTAACTTTGACTGTTGTTAGGACACCAGCACCGTTGCCTGATGATGACGATGCTACACGCATGGGGGCCATCGACGGTGATAGCCAACCAGTGGCCGGTGGCTCCTAGGCGGTCAGTGGTGGTGACACGGCGGCGGCTGCTCCTCAGTCTAGCGTGGCGGCGTCGGATGTGAGGGTGACGGTCACTGATATGGTGGTCTACACTCTCGCCACTAGGCTGACCACGGATGCACCAACCACACAGGCGCCGACAAAAGATGCGCCAACTACACAGGCACTGATCGTGGATGCGCCGATCGCCGTGGTGCCGACCATGGATGTGCTGACCGCCGTGGTGCCGACCATGGCTAAAGACGTGCCGTCCGTGTCTAGGCCGACTGGCGCTGAGTCAGCGGAGGCTTAGCCGACCGCTGACCCCATGGTGGAGGAGGCGGCTGATGTGCCACCGACGGCGGCGGAAGCCATGGAGTCGGAAGATGTTCTAGCTCCTCATGCTGATGAAGTTCAGCGGGAGGTAGAGGAGTGCCGTGATGCACTAAGCCGACTCGGATGTGCCACCTGCGTAAGTCATGCCAACTTTGTTCTTGTCTTGATTTTGTTCAACACTTGTAGCTGACCTTGCTTGTATTACAGCGCATGCTGA
>KE372802.1:562895-593006 GCA_000418225.1 Zizania latifolia | reverse complement strand
CCCCCCCTCTGGTCGCTAGTTTCGGTCCTACAGCAAGAGCCTAAGCAGGAGGTTGAGCAAGAGGCACTTGAGCCTGGCTAGCACACTACCACAAAAACTGTCTTTAGCGACGGAGATTTACTGACGAATCAATAACGTGCGTCGATAATACACTTGTAGTGACGGACTGTTTTACATGCGTCAGTAATGCTGCATCTTTAATGATGGGTCAGAGTCCTACCCATCACTAAAGATTGGGCACCCCCATTAGTGATGGGTCACGGTACGACCCGTCACTAAAGGTTACCCACTATAGTGACGGGTTATGTTGTGACCCATCACTAAAGAGGGGCACCAATATCAGTGATGGGTCGAAGTACCACCCATCACTAAAGGGTGTGACCTTTAGTGACGCGTGTTATTTTATCCGCGTCACTAAAGTGCCCGGAACTCTAAGGCCATCGTGAGTGATGTCTTTTTACAGATAGCAGTCACTAATGATATGTATTTAAGGACATCAGTTTCATTGAGCTCCACACTTATTGCTCCCAACCGCCGTTGACTTCACCCTTGTCCCATAACTGCCGATCAGTCGTAGTTAAGTCCCAGCCACCGGCCGGCCAACCACTGAAGCACGTGCGCGCCTGGATGGTGACCTTTACTGTTACGTGCTCCGATGCACCGCCCCACACCGCCGCTAGCACCAACGTCCAGCCGAAGGTATATTTTTTTCTCTAATAGTAATACACCATCGTATTTTTGCAATACATATATGTTGAACAAAGTGAAATAATTAGTGAATTAACAACTAATGGATTTTCCTATTTATGATTTAATTTAATTACAAATTTTTATATCAGTAATTATTAGAGTCATGGAACCGATTACGTCGTGTCCCATTCGGGAGTGTTGGATTATAAATATGACTGGTCAACTAGTCATATTTATAGGAAGATGCTCCCGAATTATCCACGCACTTTGGACAGTACAGAGATGTGCGGCCCATGTAGCTAGACCACTTGGCCGTTACGGTTTCAGAGAGAGTTTCGGTGGTGTCTCCCTGTTGTTCTCCGGATACACAACCCTCTCGACCCTAAGTTAAGACGTGTATTTGGAGAGCAGCGGGATGATGCTACTGAAATTCTCTCTAAAACAGTACGGGACCACGGGGTCCAGCTATGTGGGCCGCATATCCCCGAATGAGATTTAGGACCTATCCTAGCTATTAGTGCCTAAAGCATGCTTTAATTGCTGCAAGTCATAAACTTGGATATATATGATGGTTGTTTTTTGATAATTTTGTAGATGCCAATAACAAGGAGCTAGATGTATCTTGATTGCCATACCTGCAATGAATACTGAGTGCGGTGAAGTCTTTTATGAGTACTACTAGAGTAGACATGGAAGCTAATGGAAAGACTGCAATGTGGTGTCCATACTATGACTGTAAGAACGAGAAGAAGTTTCTAAATTCAGAATATATCTATGACCATTTGCTAAGACGTAGATTCAAGAAGGGATATCATATATGGAACAAGCATGGTGAAGAAGGAGAAAATGATGACGAAGTAGATTAGATTGCTAGTAAAGATGAAGGTGGGGCCGGTGATACGTATTATATGAGCGACAATGATATTTTAGGAATTATTAAAGATAAGTATACTGATATAGTGGACAATGTTGATTAGATGGTGCATGATGTAGAGGAACAAGTTGCATATTCTAAAGGAGAGTTTGCCCAATTCTAAAAACTAGTTTGAGACTTAAAAACACCGATCTATCCTGGCTATAAAGAGAAGCACACGGTCTTATACACTGTCCTGACATTGCTACAAATAAAGGTGACATACGGACGGTCCGATGTGAGTTTTAAAGCATTACTGAATTTGCTAAGGGACCTGGTGCCAGAAGAGAATAAGGTGCCTACCACCATGTACGGTGCTAAGAAGATCGTATGTCCTTTAGGGTTAGACATAGAGAAAATATGTGCATGTAGGAATGATTGTGTTCTATTTCGTGGAGAGTATGCAAACCTTGATAGATGTCTAACATGTGGGACACATCTATTCAAGAATAGAAATGATGATGATGAACTGGACGATGCGTGCAAGAGAAGGAAAATTCCGAGGAAAGTGATATGGTATTTCCCTGTAATCCCCTGTCTGAAGCGGATATTTACAAATGCCAATGAGTCTAAATGACTGAGGTGACACAAAGAGGGTCGTAACAACGACTCGATGATATGACATCCAGTAGATTCTGCTCAGTGGAGAACAATTAATGTCACATTTTTATGGTTTGCTAACGATTGCAGGAATATTAGATTTGCCATGAGTACGGATGGCATGAACCCTTTTGGTAACATGAGCAGTGCGCATAGCACATGGCCAGTGTTTCTGTATATATACAACCTTCCACCTTGGCTTTGTAAAAAGCATAAATATATCATGTTGTCGATCTTTATGTCTGGTCCTAAACAACCTGGCAACAACATTGACGTGTACCTCAGACCCTTAGCGGATGATCTAAAAACTCTATAGCACGTAGGTGTTGAGGTTTGGGATGAGTACATCCGGGAGTACTTCCAGCTACACGCCATATTGTTTGTCACAATAAATGACTTGCTGCTCATCGCAACTTGTCTGAACAAAACAAAAGGAAAGGTGAATCTTGCTCGTAGTGCTTGGAGGAAACATCGAGCACATGGTTGAACCATTATAAGAAAAGTGTATACATGCGCCATCGATGTTTTCTTCCAATGAAACACCCATACAGAATAATGAAGCTACAGTTTGATGGCACCATAGAGAAAGGAGGACATCCTAGGTATTTTAGAGGTGTAGAGGTATATGACCAGGTAAAGAGCATAAATGTTGTACTCGGCAAGCGAAAACGTCCTTCCAACAGCTGTGATGGAGTGTGAAACAACAAGTCAATTTTGTGGGAGCTTCAATATTAGAAATACCTAAATGTTCGCCATTCCATTGATACAATGCATGTCGAGAAAAACATATGTGACAGTCTCCTTGGAACAATACTAAATATGCCAGGCAAAATAAAAAATCATGAGAATGCTATAGCGGATCTTGAGGAAATGGGTTTACGACCGGAGCTACATTCACAGCAGACAGATACAGGAAAGTTCTTGCCTCCATCTTATATCACCCTTTCTAGGAAGGAGAGGAAGGAGTTTTATGAATTATTGTATAGCATCAAAGTTCCATCAGGTTACTCATCGAATATCAGCAAACTTGTCAACCTGAAGGGGCTTAAGATGGTTGGTGGAATAAAGACTCACAATTGTCATGTGATGCTGACTTAGATGATTGCTGTCGGAATAAGAAATATGTTACCGGTTGGGGTAAGAGAGGCTATAATGAATCTGTTTTTTCTTCAATGCAATTGGACAGAAACTACTCGACCCAATAGCGCTAGAAGAACTAGAAAAAAATAATTGTTGACTCTCTCTTCTTGAGATGTACTATCCTCCATTATTCTTTGATATTATGGTACATCTCACCTCACATCTCGTCAAATAAATTTTCTTTCTTGGACCTGTTTTCTTGGATCAGATGTACCAGTACGAGATTCATGGGTGTTCTAAAGAAGTATGTTAGGAACCGTTCTTCATCCGAGGGTTGCATCGTACAGGGTTACTCTAGCGAGAAGGTAGTAGAGTGGTGTATCGAGTACACAGACCTAGATAACCCGATTGGTGTGTCTCACTCTTGCCATGAGGGTAGACTAGCAGGTCAAAGAATCCTAGGCAAGCAAACACTCACTCCTCCTCCAAAGGCATATGACCAAGCGCATTTCCATGTGTTGCAACAATCGAGCGAAGTGTCACCATACATCTGATGGAAATATGGCCAAGATAATTCTGGGAGAACCAGAAGTTCTGGCCTGAGGGCGGAAGTTTCAGGTTCTGGAGCATCCGGAAGTTCCGGTTAGACCGAAAGTTCCAGGCTAGCCCCAGTTTTGGTTTCTGGAGGAGCCGGAAGTTCTGGTTGGACTAGAAGTTCTGGGCCTACCTGAAAGTGTATTCTAGATGAACCGAAAGTTCCGGGTGTAACCCGAAAGTTCCGGGTTGAAATAAATTCGATACAGAATGTTATTTTCGTAAGTTCTGGTTGGACCAGAAGTTCCGGTTGGACCGGATGTTCCAAACTGAAATAAATTCGTACAGAAGGTTGTTTTCGGAAGTTCTGGGCCTGGACTAGAACTTTCAGGCCAGATGAACAGATTAGATCTGTTGGGCTTTAATACTGATTAAAGGCCCATGAGAGGACACTATATAAGGAGAGGAGGGGCTAGGATGAAAGGGCTGCTGTTGCTGTTGATTTGATCTAACCCTAGCCGCTGCCTCTCTTGGCTACACCGGTTGTATCCATCTCTCCCCTAACTTCCCGTGTGGTACTAGCATACTGGCTTGAGGTGATCCCGTTCCTGTACGTGTAGATACCGTAGAGGCGCCACTACTACTGCAGTGCTGATTTTCCCGTGGAGATCGCCGGATTGCTTCGTCTTCATCGCCGACGAACGGACGGAGCTGAGCGGAGCCGATCGAGAACATGCTTCATCAACTCTATTTCTGCTGCCCTAGTGCGTTTCGTGGCTAGAGATAACGATCTATGATCTCATTACGCACATGGTTCCTAGGCGAACGGGGTAAATTTTTGAAATTAACGCTAGCGTAGCCTCCTCATAACCCAACAGTGGTATCAGATCCTACTCGTACGTAGTGTTCGATCTGGATCGATCACATATAGGTGATATGTGGTGAAAATAGATTAGGTCTATTATTCTTGTGTCGGATTTTCGGAAGTTTCGGTTGGACCGAAAGTTCCGGGCCGAAATAAACTTCGAGACAGAAGGTTATTTTTGAAACTTCCAGGTGTGACTCGGAAGTTCTGGGCCAAAATAAATTCGATATAGAAGGTTGATTTCAGAAGTTCCGGGTTTGACTCAGAAGTTCTGGGCCCTTCGATCGGAAGTTCCAGGCCTTTGAGCCAGAAGTTCTGGATCTTGTTCAGCCACGTGTAGATTCTACGCCTAACTTGTTTTTGCAGAGAATGTTGTGACTGGTATGGCCTTGCAATGTATAAGATACAAGCATGTAATTTTCATGGCCTACGTGTCATGGTTAATTGCAGTCCAAGGCTGTTCAAATATTATACGACCTGCGCGTCGACATGTGATGCTTCTGCTCATGTAATTAGTATAGTGCTATTAGGTGTAATAGACTGATACAAGTTCATGGATGCCTGAAGTGTGATGACTCAAATGACAGGAACCATGGAGATGGAGATCACCATGTGAAAAGGGCCATACTATATCATAGTTAATATGATTGTCTGTGATGTTTACTTATGTTTCTGTCATACTATTCTTTCATATTCTATGTGCGGTAAGCATCGTTACCATGTTAGAATAGTTTTCCTCAGAAAATTAAGAAATTTAATGTGCTTTCCAATAGCTGCACCTACATGTTTTTAATCATTGTATGGTGGGTCTACAAAAGCAGGGTGCCATCTTTTATCTTGATCAGTTAGGGTGGATGTCGGACAACCACATGCATAGTATTGGTTTGCTTAACAAAGTTATCAAAACGGTTTTGGGCTTTGGGGCATGGAGTTGGGCGTCGAGACATAAGATGCTACCCCAACGAACAAGAGTCACATACGATGTGATTAGCAAGTTATTGCTTACCTATGTCACTAATCTTCTAGCAGTGATGCCAAAGCTCACTAGGAGTGAGTTGAATATGGATCTTGTCCCACTATGTGTCATTAGGGGGAAATTAATCATTTTACATATAATGTAACATCTTTTATTTGATAGAAGATTCACATAGCATAGTGCTGAACCTTACATTTTTATTGTAGATCATAGCACCTACTGCTAAGAACACTTCCAATTTTAATCTGCGATCAATTCTTGAAAAGGAAAAGCTTTCTGGAACAAACTTTATTGACTGGTATAGAAACTTGAGAATTGTTCTCAAACAAGAGAAAAAGGAATATGTTCTAGAGGAACCCGTCCTGATGAACAAAAAGATGATGCATCTGCTGTGGATAGGCGGGCTTATGAGAAGCACGCCAACGATTCGATTGATGTTAGTTGTCTCATGCTTGCATGTATGTCCTCTGAGCTTCAGAAGCAATACGAGGATAAGGATGCCTACGATATGATCATGGGATTCAAAGGCATGTTTGAGAACCAAGCACGGACTGAGAGGTATAACATCTAAAAGTCTTTGTTTACGTGCAGGTTGGCAGAAGGCAGCCCAGTCAGTCCTCATGTGATAAAGATAATTGGTTACATTGAGAGCCTGAAAAAACTTGGTTTTTCCCTTAACCAAGATTTGGCCACGGATGTGATTCTCTAGTCGCTCCCAGTGAGCTTCGAGCCGTTTATTTTGAATTTTGATATGAACAGCATGGAGAAAAGCATGGCTGAATTGCATGGGATGCTAAAGACTGCTGAGGATAGCATTAAAAAGAATTCTAATTATGTGATGATGGTTCAGAAGGATAGTTAGAAGAGAAAACGTAAGGGAAAGGCTAAAGCTTCAAATGTGATCTCGAGCTCTAAGTCTAAACCAGCAGAAAAGTCCAAGACTGGCCCTACTACTTCTGACACTTGTCACCACTGCCATAAGACTGGTCATTGGTGGATGAATTGCAAGTGATTCTTGGAAGAACTCAAGAAAAAGAAGAGAAGTGTGACTTCTACTTCAGGTATAAATGTTATTGAAATTAATCTTACTACTCGTCCATGTGATTCATGGGTATTTGATACCGGATCAATGATTCATACTTGCAAATCATTGCAGGGACTGAAAAGGACTAGGAAGTGTGCAAGAGGCGAATTGGATGTCCGCATCGGCAATGGTGCAAAAGTTTCTGCGTTGGCC
Organism: Zizania latifolia; assembly: GCA_000418225.1. Lineage (NCBI taxonomy): Eukaryota > Viridiplantae > Streptophyta > Magnoliopsida > Poales > Poaceae > Zizania > Zizania latifolia. Next base: position 586,111 of record KE372802.1, on the reverse strand, counting down.
ATCGACGTTTATTCTTTGTCGCTACCCTCAGGATTAGTTTTGGAATTGAATAATTATTATTTCATTCCTGTCTTGGGTAGAAACATTATCTCTTCGTCATGTTTAGAGGAAGACGGTTTTAAATTCGTAATAAAGAACAAGTTTTGTTCAATATTTTCGGATGGTATGCTCTATGGTGTTTGTCCATTATTGAATGGCTTATATATTCTGAATCTTGAAGATACACATGTTTGTAATGTTAATACCAAGAAGCCTCGGCTTAATGATTTGAATCCTATCTATGTTTGGCATTGTCGTTTAGGTCATATAAATGAGAAACGCATACAGAAGCTCCAAAGAGATAGGCTTTTGGAGTCATTTGATTTCAAATCGTTTAACACATGTGAGTCCTGTTTACTTGGCAAAATGACTAAGACGCCTTTCAGTGGTCAATGTGAGAGGGCAAATGAATTGTTGGCCATTGTACATACCGATGTATGTGGACCAATGAGTTCAACGGCTAGAGGTGATTTTTAGTACTTTATTACTTTTACCGATGACTTTAGTAGATTTGGTTACATCTACCTAATGAGGCATAAGTCAGAATCCTTTGAAAAGTTCAAGGAGTTCTAGAATAAGGTACAAAATCATACAGGCAAGACAATTAAATTTCTATGATCGACTTGTGGAGGTGGATATTTGACCCATGAGTTTAATGATCATCAAAAGCAGTGTGGAATTGTTCCACAACTGACTCCACCCGGCACGCCTTAATGGAATGGGGTGTCCGAGCAGAGGAACCGAACTTTGTTAGATATGGTCCGGTCATTGATGAGTCAATCTGATCTTCCATTGTCCTTTTGGGGATTTGCTCTAGAAACTGCCGCTTTCACATTGAACAGAATTCCATCTAAATCAGTAGAGAGGACACCATATGAGATATGGACTGAGAAGCGTCCCGGGTTGTCTTTTCTAAAGATATGGGATTGTGAGGCCTATGTAAAATATTTGGCGTTGACAAACTCACTCCCTAATCTGATAAATGCTTCTTTGTGGGGTATCCTAGGGAAACCAAAGGATATTACTTCTACAACCGAGAAAAGGACAAAGTGTTTGTCGCCCAGAATGGTGACTTTCTTGAGAAAGAGTTTCTCTCGAAAGAGGTTAGTGGGAGCACGGTGCGACTCGAAGAGGTTCGAGAACCACAAGAAATTGTTTCAGCTCCTACTGAACCATAACTCGATATGCAAAATGTTGTAGAACCTATTGTCGAGACACCAGCCCCATGTCGGTCTGAGAGGTTGAGTCGTGCGCCCGAGCAGTTTGCATTTTTGACCACTGGGCAGTGCAACATATTATTGTTGGACAATGATGAACCTAAGACCTATTCGGAAATGGTGATGGGACCAGACTCTGAGAAATGGCTAGGAACCATAAGATCTGAGTTAGAATCCATGCGAGAGAATCAAGTTTGGAACTTGGTCGATCCACCTGATGGTGTAAAAACTATTGAGTGTAAATGGATTTTTAAGAAAAAGATAGACGTTGATGAAAATGTTCACATCTATAAGGCACGACTGGTGGCGAAAGGTTTCAGGCAGATTCAAGGTGTTGATTATGATGAAACATTTTAACCCGTCACAATGCTAAAGTCTATCCGGATTATCCTAGCAATTGCCGCATATTATGACTATGAGATATGGCAAATGGATATCAAAATAGCTTTCCTCAATGGAAACCTAAGTGAGGATGTGTACATGACACAACTTGAAGGTCTTGACGATCCAAAGAATGCTAGAAAAGTTTGCAAGCTGCAAAGGTCCATTTATGGGCTGAAGCAGGCTTCTCAGAGTTGGAATCTTCATTTTGATAAAGTGACCTAAAGGTTTGGTTTCATCAAGAATGAAGAAGAGCCTTGTATTTACAAAAAGGCTAGTGGGAGCACACTTGTATTTCTGGTCTTATATGTAGATGACATATTGTTGATCAAAAATGATATTCCAATGCTTGATGCTATTAAATCTTCATTGCGAAAAAGTTTCTCAATGAAAGATCTCGGAGAGGCAACATACATATTGGGTATAAAGATCTATAGAGATTGTCGAGAAGGCTAATTGGATTAGGCCAATGCATGTACATTGACAAGGTATTGAAACTGTTCAATATGCAGAATTCCAAGAAAGGTTTTCTGCCAATATCACATCGTATTACTCTCAGCAAGAGTCAGTGTCCTTTGACACCTGATGAGCTGAAGAAGATGAGTGTGATCCCGTATGCCTCCGCGATCAGGTCCATCATGTATGCCATGCTTTCTACATGCCTAGATGTTTCTTATGCTCTAAGTGTTATGAGCAGATACCAATCAAACCCGGGTGAAAGTCACTGGGCGACAGTAAAGAGTATCCTTAAGTACTTGAGAAGAACTGAGGATATGTTCCTAGTCTATGGAGGTAAGGAGGAGCTCGTTGTAAATGGTTACACCGACGCTAGATTCCAAACCGATAAGGACGATTCACGATCGCAGTCTGGATTTGTGTTTTGCCTCAATGGAGGCGCAGTGAGTTCGAAGAGTTCCAAGCAAGAAACGGTTGCAGATTCAACAACGAAGGCCGAGTACATTGCAGCTTCTGAAGCTGCGAAGGAGGCTGTTTGGATCAGAAAGTTTGTTTCTGAGTTGGGTATTGTCCCTAGTGCGTCCAGTCCAATGTACCTCTATTGTGATAATAGTGATGTCATTGCGTAAGCCAAGGAGCCTAGGTCGCACTAGAAGTCCAAGCATATGCTATGGTGCTATCACCCCATCCGAGAGATCATAGATAGAGGTGATGTAAAGATATGCAAGGTACACGCGGATTTAAACATTACTGATCCATTGAGGAAACCTCTCTTGCAGCCAAAGCATGAGGCGCACTTGAGCTCTATGGGTATTAGATACTTGTGTGGTAAAGTCTACTGTATGTGAGAGAAGGAGTCTTGTCTATACTAATGTACTTTGGATAATTGGTTATCTAGTTCCTTGAATAAATATCTTTTACATTGATCAGCGAGTACGTGACTTGTTTGTGAAACTCTTTGTATTATCACGATATTATTCTAATTAATCCCTAATCTCATATCGTCATATGGGACAGTAATGATTTATATATTAGCACATCTATCTGATTGATGATCATGTTTTACGGATAATAGATATGGAGATGTCAAATCAGTGATGTGGACTCATGTTAATGAACATGGAGTTGGATAGACCCACTTTGAGATACTGCTGGGATTGTTATTCATGATGTGCCATCAGTTGTCATCTCAAATGGTGTACCTGCAGAATCCTTAGACCTGTGATCGTCATTGATTCCAGAATGTGTAGTGCACACTTAGGGGCTTCCAAATGCTATTCCGTAACTGGGTAGTTATAAAGGTTGCTTTCAAGTGTGTTATGAAACATGTCGTGGGATGTGAGTGGTCAAGATGGAATTTACCCCTCTAAATAACGGGAGTGACGTCTCTGGGCCTCTTGAGATAGTTGGATTGAAAAGGTGCATGGCCATGCCACTATGATCAAAGAGTTGATCATGATTAATCGACTACTTGATCGAATGAAGTATCGAGCTATCACACGGGTGGCACGAATCTTGCCTTAAGCTTGACTGATGTCGTGTGGTAAAGGGATTGGTGCTTGAGTATATCAAGGTTCAAAAAATATGATTTTGATTTTTTGTATGCTTTCGGGGGTCAATATATGCTGCTAGGTACCTCTATTGATCAGCGATCCGGAAAAGGGTTTTCGGGTAGCGACCATTTGGATATCAACCTATCAGGTCACACGCTTAAGGGGATGGGATTTAAATCTTGCAAGAATTGGCTCTTGTGAAAGTGGGAGATTGATGGAAATATGCCCAAGAGAATTCTGGGGAACTGGAAGTTCTGGCTTGAGGCCGGAAGTTCTGAGTTCTAGAGCATCTAGAAGTTTCGGTTAGACCAGAAGTTCCAGGCCAGCCTCAGTTTCGGTTTCTGGAGGAGCTAGAAGTTCCGGTTGGACTGGAAGTTCTGGGCCTGCCTGAAAGTGTATTCTGGACGAACCGAAAGTTTCGGGTGTGACCTAGAAGTTCCGGGTCGAAATAAATTCGATACAGAATGTTATTTTCAGAAGTTCCGGTTGGACCGGAAGTTCAGGACTGAAATAAATTCATACAGATGGTTATTTTTGGAAGTTCCAGGCCTGGACGAGAACTTTTGGGCCAGGTGAATAGATTAGATCTGTTGGGCTTTAATACTGATTAAAGGCCCATGAGAGGGCACTATAGCAGGAGAGAAAGGGCTGCTATTGCTGTTGATTCGATCTAACCCTAGCCGCCGTTCTCCTGGCTACACCGGTTGTGGCCATCTCTTCCCTAACTTCCCTCGTGGTACCAGCATACCGGCTTGAGGTGATCCCGCCCCTGTACGTGTGGATACCGTAGAGGCACCGCTGCTACTGCGGTGCTGATCCTCCCCTGGAGATCACCGGAATGCGTCGTCTTCATCGCCGACCAACGGACGGAGCTAAGAGGAGCCGATCGAGAACGCGCTTCATCAACTCTACTTCTGCTGCCCTAGCGCATTTCGTGGTTAGAGGTAACGATCTATGATCCCATTATACGCATGGTTCCTGGGCGAACAGGGTAAATTTTTGAAATTAATGCTAGCGTAGCCTCCTCATAACCCAACAATATCGTTGAGCACAATCACATGCTTTCTGCAGATCATCCATCTCATACCAAAGCTTGGATCTCAAAACAACACATAAAAAGGTTCAACAGCTGGTTTCGAGATCGGATCGCACGATCGAAAACCCTAGTGAGCGAATTGATTAGGCAGCTAGCAGCAGGCCCTATATACACTATTACAACATATCAAGGTTACCATATAAACGGTTATACATTCTACACAGTTGATCAAGATAGCAAGAGCACAAACCAAAACAGTGGTGTTCATATAGATGCCTATGACAACAGCAATGTAAAGAGCACATATTACGGTCAGATAAAGGAGATTTGGGAACTTGACTACCTAGGGTTCAAAGTACCACTATTTCGATGCCGCTGGGTCAATGGAATAAAGGCATTGCGGTCGATAAGAACGGATTCCCTAGTGTCAATCTAACTCGGGTCGGCTATAAAGAAGAACCTTTCGTGCTCGCTAAACAAGTTGCTCAAGTATTTTATGTGCCTGATACGATAAATAAGAAGCTTCATATTGTCCTAGCTAGAAAAAGACGGATTGTGGGTGTTGAAAATATTGTTGATGAGGACGAGTACAATCAGTTTGATGAGATACCTCCTTTCGCCATCACAATTATGCCACATGTTAAACCAGCCGAGAAGACTCTGTACCTGCGCTCCGACCATTCAGAAGGATTGTACGTTAAGAAAGTAAGAAAACAGAAGGTGTAAAGGTTAAATTGTATATATACAAGTGTTGTGTTACGATGATCACTATTCATTATAATTTCGTGCACGTTTGTCTTTTAAGTGCAAGATGTACTTATACTGAGTTGTGTAATATATGTGGAATGGAAGTTGAAATACTGAGATGTCGGTGAATTGTACAAGTCATACTAATTTGTGTAATATATGTGCAATGAAATTTTGTGGCAAGTCATATTAGTGACAATAAGTTGTAATCTGGACAAGTGCTTTTGCCAAATTATTAGTGACGGGTGGCACACAATGCCCGTCACTGTTGCTATGTCATTAGTGATAGGTAAGCAGTACCACCCGTCCCAACTAGTCATTAGTGATGTGTGGCCCATGTAGCTGGACCACACGGTCCCGTACGGTTTTAGAGAGAGTTTTTGTGGTGTCTCCCTGTTTTTCTCCGGATACACAACCCTCTTGATCCCAAATCGAGACGTGTATCTAGAGAACAGCGAGGAGATGGTACCAAAATTTTCTCTGTAACCGTACAGGACCATGGGGTCTAGCTATGTAAGCTGCACATCACCGGATGGGATTTAGGACCTATCCTTGCCTATTAGTGTCCAAAGTCTAGCGTCATTCGATCATACATTTTCTGTAATGCAACATTAAGGTTTCCCTTCTCTTAATGTTTAGATGTCTACCCATTTCTTTGCCAGATCTTCTAGCTCCACTGATGAGGTCGAGCTAGCAATCAACAAGCTAAGAACGCAAGCAAAGTGGCCGACAAACAAGCTAACCATCAAGGCGGTCGACAGTGATGGCTTGCCTATAGATAAAGCGGCCTTGCAATGGCTGAGGAAGCTTACAGGACTTATTGCACTGGAGAGGGTCCCATTGACTCTGAGGAAGTTCGACGATCTCAGTTGAGAGCAGAAGACCACACTCTTCAATGATAGGATCAACAATTTCCTAGAGTTTCCTGAGAATACAAAGGCGATAGCTTTAAGGACTGCGATGAAGATGATATCCAAGCTATGGAGGTCTCATAAAAGAACCTTGTCTCAAACTTTGTCATCAAAGACCTCGAGCCCTTCACAAAGTACCCGTACCTAAAAAAGGACGACTAGGACCAATTTGTCAAGATGAAGAGCTCAGTTGAGTTTAAGGCAGAAAGCTCTGCCAAAAAAGAGCTCCGAGGTAAGAATAAGCTACCACATAACCTTGGCACAACTAGTTATATGGGGATGAAAGATAAGTGGTTGGCTGAAGATGCCAAGATGGCCAATGAGGGCAAAGAAAATCCATGGCAACAGTTTTTTGGTAGAGCACAATCGTTTATAAGGACCCGTGGGAGACTGACAGAGAGCGGTGAAGTCACGTGGACCTCGAGCGAAGCAACATCGGTGGCTCAGAAGGTTAGAGATCTGGCCGTGCAGGTGTCACAAGGATCCTTCACTACCGTGCGGGAGTAGGATGAGCTAATGAGTGCTCTCGGCAACCCAGAGCACCCTGGTCCCATGCGGGGCGTCTCTAGCTCGCAAGGCTGGAAGCATGGTTTCCCGGACAATACTGATATGTACAAGAAGCGAAGAAGGTTCAGGGGAATCGATGTGGAAGTGCTCTCACAGAAAATCAAGATTAAATGTGTCATCCAAACTAATCGTGTATTTTCATAACAGTGCTACACTCAACCTCTTGGAAACCAATGCGGGTTTTATATCGCACACCATATATGTTGGCCCTAAAGATAGCGGATCTTAAATCACCCGACGTAAGATATTAGCATGTACTTCGTTGTTGTGTTGAATTTACGTTTCACCTATGTAAACATCGACTAACATATAAAAACTCAATTTGCAGGAATTCGACATACCTGAAGGTAATCTTGGTGAGACTGACTTGCATATAATCCGTTCACGGCTAGCATCATTCCTAGTGGACAATGTCATCAAACCGGGAGGCGCTTTCTATTATAAAACCTAGAATTAATGTTTGTTGGTTATGAACTTGTGATTTAATATGACTTGTAACATTTGGTGAAATCTGTGATGTTTGCAATACAATTTGTGATGTATGCTTTGTTTATGCAATACAATTTGTGATGATGGTATTCTTTGATGAATTTTGTGTTGTTTGCAATATACAATGTTGGCTACCAAATCTTGGCTTTGATTCAGGATGCAGCCTAAAAAATTATTTTTTACAATATGACCATAACATTAGTAAATGGTCTAAATAAATACCTGTCACTAAAGGTTCCCTATAGGGATGGGTGGCAGTTACTCCCCGTCACTAAAGGGTCCCTCTAGGGTCCACATCACGTCCAGCATGACCCCATTTAGTGACGGGTAGCCATTGAGACCCATCACTAAAGGTAGACTATAGTGATGGGTGGAAAGTGTCCACCCTCACTATAGTTTAACCTTTAGGGACGGGTCACAATATTTACCCATCACTAAAAGGGGTCATACCGGACAAGACGTAGATCTAGAAGGACCCTTTCATGACGGGTGTTTAACCATCACTAATGATAGGGCTTTACTGACCTGATAAGAGTGACGGGGATATGCCTATCACAAATGTACGTTATTACCCGTCACTAAAGTGCTTTTCTGTGGTATTAGCAAATGTGTCAGGATCGATAACAATTTTGCCCTAGCTTCATTGTATCCTCTGAATACATGCCTGGCCTAGTTTGTTGATTTCGTCGTTTGGAGGAATAGGCAGTACAATATCTGATGGAATTGTGCCCAAGAAAATTCTAGGGGAACCGAAAGTTCTGGCTATAGCTGGAAGTTCTGGATTCTAGAGCATCCGGAAGTTTTGGTAGGACCAGAAGTTCCGGGCCAGCCGTAGTGTTTGATTTTCTAGACGAACCGGAAGTTCCAGTTGTAGCCAGAAGTTCTGGGTCGAAAATTAATTCGATACAGAAGGTTATTTTTGGAAGTTTCGGCTATAGCCGGAAGTTCTGAGGTCCAGAAGTTCCGGCTATAGCCAGAAGTTCTAGGCGAGGCGAATAGATTAGATCTGTTGGGCTTTAATACAGATCAAAGGCCCATGACAGGGTACTATATAAAGAGAGGTGGGGCAAGCACGAAAAGGCTGCTGATTGTTGTTGCGGTTTCTCCTGGTTGAGAACCCTAGCCGCCACCTCTCCTCTCTCCACGATCACAAGTGTTGTGATTGATCTTCTGGATCTCGCGAGTGGTGCTAGCACGCCGGCGTGAGGTGATCCCATCCCTATACGTGTGGCTACCGTAGAGACACCGTTGCTGCATCGGTGCTGCTCTTCTTCCTTGGAGAACGCCGGATTACACCGACTTCGCCGCCAACGAATGGAGCTGTGAGGAGCAAATCGAGGACGCGCTTCATCGACTCTACTTTCGCTACCCGAGCGTGTCTCGAGGCTCAAGGTAACGATCCATGATCCCATTATACGCATGGTTCCTAGGCTAATGGGGTAAATTTTTGAAATTAAGCGCTAGCGTAGCCTTCCCATAACCCAACAGTATCTTCAGCATTAAAGTGCACATAATCGACAAACATGACTGCATACCCCTCACTTATTGGGATCGGGTGTAGCACATGCACATCTAGGAAGACCTATCCCCTAGCCTCCTCGATTTGATACCCCTAGGCCTTATGACAAGAGAGCACGGGGTGGGAGCAGTGAGTTGGTCTATTGTATCTAGCATAGCCTCATGGGATGAGGGGGCAAGGTCCGGTTGTTCGACATCTGTTGAAGCTTGACTGCTCCTTATTGCACATGTGGTGCATGCAAGTGAAGCTCTAGCTGAAACGATGATGCCCTATGTAGGGAACCTCCTTATGAGGTCTGAATATACGCTTTCTGTGATGGACTACGTCAGTGCTTCAACATCAATTCTCATGGACCTTTTTCGCTTCTTGTACATGTCTACGCTGTCTAGGAAACCAAACTTCTAGCCTTGCAAGCTAGAAATGCCTTGCACGCAACCAGGGTGCTCTGGGTTTTCTAGAGCACTTATAAGCTCATCATTCTACCGCATCTCGATGAAGGAACCTTCTAAAGACTGCATGGCAAGATCTTTAACCTTCTAATCTACCGTCATTGTTTCGCTCGAGCTGAAAGTTATTTCACCACTTTTGTCAGTTTCCCCCTGGCCCTTAGATACGCCTGTGATCTTCCGAGAAATTGTTGCCATGGATTCTCCTTGCCCTCACTTGCCAGTTTGGCATCTTAGGCCATCGACTTTCCTTCTTCCCCACATAACCGGTCATGTTACCAAAGGGGTCACTACTAGAGAAGTGGCCTTTTATCTACCCCTTTTAGTATCCATTCTAATTCGAGCCGGTACCAAAAGTCATCTACAATGGTCAGAAAAGAGAGAGAACATCATGGGTAGCCGCAACCGGTACAAATAAAGAGTTTTAGTACCAGGTTGGGATACCGCCTGGTATTGAACTTATCAGTGCCAGTCAGAGTACCCAACTGGTACTAAAAGCTTACACATTAGTACTAGGTGGGCACCCCAACCAGTGCTAATAACTTTAGCACCGGTGGTATCCCGAACTGGTACTAAATCTTTCTTCTAATGTATCCGATATCCCTAAAAATCTCCCGTTCCTTATTTCAGCCTCTGTTCTTCAGTTCTTCTTCTGCCTGTGCACTAGTTTAGGGTTTAGGGTTTAGCCTAGCCAACCGCTCATCGACGATCTAGATCAGGCAACGATATGGTAAGCCTCCCAAGTGGTGCCACCGGATATCATGCTTCTAGTAGTAGGCCTGCCGCCCCCAGGGTATATTGTTTTTCTTATTTTTTTGGCTATTTTAGGTTTGATTGAATACTGCATTATGAGATATTGTTATTTGGCCGATCTATTCTGTAAATGCTATGTATAGATGAAGTAATCCCTATCAACAATCTTAGTACTTCAATGCACATGTGATTTCCATTTTTTGCGTCGGTCGACCAGCACACACTCACTCAAATATGCAATGCAAATGCTGCATCTTTAGTACCGGTTATGCAATGTATCTTAGTTTAATTTATAAATATAAGTGACATAATGCAGATGAATATGCAATGTGGATTAGTTCGTCAACTTTTGTGCAATCTCAAGTAAAATTAATTTGACAAATGCCTATTTTAGGTGTCGGCTTATGATCTGAAGGATTGCCTCCTGAAAGTCGGTATTGGCAAAGACGTCATATCCTATGTATATAGATTGCATTTTCTATTTATGTGGTAATAAAATCATAATAAACTGATGTGATGTTATCTCACTGTTCTAGTTTCTACCAAAAAGCTTCATCAATCACCATAACATTCACGAGGGTGACCCTCTTGAGATATCAACAAGAGATGGCTACACCAATATGATCGATATTGAAAACTGTGGAGGCAACTTATGCCTGAGTAAAGGGTGGTCTGCATTTTCTGACCGAGTCTTCCTAGTAGAAGGGGAATTTGTGGTACTAACAATGGAAGCCCCACTGTCAGCTAGGGCTACCTTTTTTAATAATTATAGCGAAGAGAAATCCTCACAAGCTATAAGAGTAGACTCAAGTGATAACGGTATATATAACGAAGAAGATATTTTGTATATGTACTTACTGGCTTTTTTATAATGGCAGATGACGCTATTAGATCTGCACGGCCAGCTGAGAAGAAGGGGAAATAGAAATCTAGAGAAGGCGACATAGACCAACTAAGGACCATATGTTTTTTTGGCAATCCAACAGATCTAACAACAGAAAGGAAGGCTCTCCTTCAAGACATCTCGGCTATGTCATCCTCTGATACTCAATTATATATTTGCACAATCAATCCATCAGTCATTAAGAAAAATAGGATGTTAAGCACTTTGCACATGTCACAATTGCAGACATCTATACCTATATGCACTTAACTCAGCTAACAAGCTACCAGAATATTTTATTGTAACAATACTTTTTAAGGTAGTATTATGAGAAATACGTTACACCTCACCTACAACAATAGACCATAGATATCCAAGTGACAGCAGTAGGAGCCACACCAGTCCCAATTGCAGTGCACAAATCGACAGATGGGTGCTGTTACCTGACAGCTAGTTTTGGCTATTTTTTGCAAGCCAACGAGATAGTTGTCGGCACAACTTACACTTTTCAGTTTCACATTAGCAATGATGCACTAATGGCAACTATGTATGTACTTTAGCTTCCTATCTTAGAACAACATCTGCTATGTGATATAAATTATTGGTACCTACTGTGATTGGCTAAAATGAAACCATCTTTTGTCGCTCTTCGGTGTACATATTAAGTGAAATGAAATGAAATTAGTTGTGAAAATGTCAAGTGAAATAAAATCCAAATTATTGTGAAAAATGTCAATTGAAATAAAATCCAAATTAGGTTTGACAAATTTGAAGTGAAATGAAATCTAAATTATTGTGAAAACTTTCAAGTGAAGTGAAATTCAAATTAGTTATGACAAATTTCAAGTGAAATGAAATCCAAATTATTGTGATAAATTTCATGTGAAATGAAATTCAAATTAGTTGGGAACAATGTCATGTGAAATTAAATACAAATTAGTGTCAGGTTACACACAAATCTGTGCTTTTTTTTAGAATCATGTATCTTTAGTACCGGCTTTATTTATAGCCCGGTACTAACGGTATCTCTAGTACCGGGTTATAAATAAAACCGGTACTAAAGATACATTATTCTAAAAAAGCATAGATTAGTTGTTGAGAATTTCAATTGAAATGAAATTCAACTTAGTTGTGGAGAATTTCAATTAAAATGAAATCCAAATTAGTTAGCGAGAATTTCAAGTGAAATAAATCTAAATTAGTTGTGAAAAATTTCAAGTGAAATAAAATCCAACTTAGTTGTGGAGAATTTCAATTAAAATGAAATTCAACTTAGTTGTGAAGAAATTTAATTAAAATAAAATCAAATTAGTTGGGGAGAATTTCAAGTGAAATAAATCCAAATTAGTTGTGGAGAATTTTAAGTAAAATGAAATCGAACTTAGTTGTAGAGAATTTCAACTAAAATGAAATTCAACTTAGTTGTGGAGAATTTCCACTGAAATGAAATCCAAATTAATTAGGAAGAATTTCAAGTGAAATAAATCTAAATTAGTTGTGGAGAATGAAATTCAACTTAGTTGTGGAGAATTTCAAATAATTTCTTCACTGATACATGCAAACACGCGCTGAGCCACCGACGGATGATGGAACTGTTTCGTTTAGTCCCGAGGCGACGGTTTATTTCCCACGATAACCGTATGACTTCTTTTCCCTCACGTCGCTTGGTCGCACTAATCGCTACATTAAAATCCCCGACCGCAACCCAAACCTTTCGTATTAGCATTCCTAAGCCCCCCTTCTTCCTAGATCGCCAGTGGAAAGATCGAAACGGTGAACATGGCGCCGAGTCAGTGGAACGTGCTCCCATTGGATATCATCGTGGAGATCATCGGGCATATCGCCGAGACCTCCGAAGCACCGCTGGTTGACCTCTAGAGGCTACGCTAGGTGTGCTAGACCATGAGCTGAGCATGCCACAACTGCTCCATCCGGAGGAGGTTTGTCCTGACGCATCAGGGTCCTCAGATGTCTTGCCCTCAGCATCCTCGGTACCGACATCTGCTGTTTGCTTTAGCCGATGCGGGCCACACAGAGGCATGCTTCATATGGGCATGTATTTGGCCTTCGATGCAGGGCCATCGTCGTAGGGTTTCCAACTACTTTGTATTTAGTACTGGTTGAGAAGTCAGGTCAGCACTAAAGTTATGGATTTTAGTACCAGCTGTACGTCTCAGTCGGTACTAATGCATGAAGAATTAGTCTCGGTTGGGTTTCCCACCCAGGATTAGATGGGTGTATTAGTGCCAGTTGAATATATAATCGGTACTAATGTGCCACCGCTTTAGTCCCAGATGAACAGTACCGGATCAAAAACTAGGACCAAAGGGTGGTTTACAACCGGTACTAATGGCATGTTCTGAAGTAGTGGGTTCATGCCATTCGTACTCATGGCAAATCTAATATTCCTGTAATCTTTAGCAACTCATCGAAATGCGACATTAATTGTTCTCCACTAAGTAGAATCTGCTAGGTATCGTATCATTGAGATCATTCTTATGATCCTTTTTGTGCCACCTGAGCCGCTTAGACTCATTTACATTTGTAAACATCCGCTTCAGTTGGGGGATTATAGGGAAATATACCATATCACCTTCCTCGGAACTTTTCTTCTCTTACACCTATTGTCTAGTTCATCATCGTCTTTTTTATTATTGAACAGAGAGGTCCCACATGTTGGACATCTATCAAGATCTGCATACTCTCTATGAAACAGAACATAATCATTCCTACATGCATGCATTTTATCTATGTTCAATCCTAGTGGACATATGATCTTCTTAGCACCGTACATGGTATTAGGCAACTTACTCTCTTCTAGCAGCAGGTCTTTCAGCATATTCAATAATGCTTTTAGAACTCACGTCGGACCCTTCATGTATCGCCTTTAATTGTAGCAATGTTAGGACAGTGTATAAGACTATGTGCTTCTCTTTACAACCAGGATAGACCTATGTTTTTGAGTCTCGAATCAGTTTCTAGAATTGGGCAAACACTCCTTTAGAATATGACTTGTTCCGCCGCATTACGCACTATCTGGTCAACATTGTCTATTATATCAGTACACATATCTTTATTAATTTCTAATGTCTTTGTCTCTCATGTAATCCATATCACCGGCCACACCTTCATCTTAACTATCATCAGTACCAACCTGATCTACTTCACCATCGTTTAGCCCTTCTTCACCATGCTTGTTCCATATCTAATATCTCTCCTTGAATCCACGTCTTAGCAAATGATCGTAGACATATTCAGATTTTAGAAACTTTTTATCGTTCTTACAATCATTGTCGGCACCCGGGGATGGAATTCCTGAATACCTGGAGCATACACCGTACTAGTCCTATGATCAGTAACTAGTATATGCATCCACAACCTTGTCATCACATCCATACGACATACACATACATACATAGATAACATGGTTCTTAACTAAACGGTACATAAGTCATACAACAGAGATAGGGCCGACCGGCCAAATAAAAGAGTTCAAACGCAGCGAAAAAAGTAACAAAAGTACATAGGTTCCTCGGTATGCCCATCTACCAAGACCACACAGGCAACCGGCTAGGAACCACCCTAGAAAGAGCCATCATTGAAATCCCTAGAATCAAATGTGAAGTACTCTTCGCTAGGTATATTTCCTGCATCCAAATATAAAAGAACAACATCCACACGAGGTGGATCAATACATAAATGTATTGGCAAACACATACCCACACCTTTAGAAAAACATATTTCTATTTGCCAATTGAGATCAAAGAGAATTGCATCTATAGTTTATTTTTAGCATAAAGCAAGTTTCGTTCATAATAATACATAGTAGTAAGTTGCAATGAAATTTGTAAATCAAGATGTAAATAATAGTAATAGCACATATGTAATGTCATGACACTATACTTGTGCCCTCCATGGCAACAAGTAAACATTTTATTCTCGGCCGTCCCGGTAAAAGAAAGTTAAACACCATTTACCACCATACCCGATTTTACAATTTCCTTTACAATTCTCTAACACTATACTAGTATCGTTTCACTAAGCCACTCATGACCGTGAGCATGACTAATCGATTTGTTTTAATACTCTGCAGAGGTTGTGCACTTTACCGACATGACACAAGCTAGTAACCATGTCTACCATGTCATGCGATACCAATCGGTACCCGTTTCTATTAGCTCGTGACGAAGTTACTTCATTGCCGAAAGCGTAACCTTGCTAGAGCCCGGCAAGTGTTTATCCACACTAGGAGCAACCCTAGTGCCACTAGGCTGGGGGCCCTCGCCGGTCCTAATGCCGTGAGATACACCAACCATTCACTCAACGAGACAATTAACCGTTGTATTGGATATGCTTAGACACCCAAATATAGGTAGCTCCTACAAGTAGTCTCGTAGGCCCTGTTCCTACTACCATGGCCTTCCAATGCAAGGCCGAACAATGAAAAACTTTATCACTAAGGTGACCCCATAAATAACACATGTGGTTGCACCACGATTCTTAGTTGATGACACGTAGTTCGGTTCTTAATCGACCCAAGCGAACACTCCTATCGATGCGCAACTACCACCATATGCACACAATTAGCGCCCAAGTCTTAGAATAATTTATTTTCAGTTCTCGTCCTCATAGATAACAAAGGAAAACCCCTTTGCATAACACTTTAAGATAGCCAATTTGAAAGGGCGATTATTATGTTGTGGTAACCATCATAATTTCTAAGTATGACTAAGCAATAGCTATAATAGTAACTCCAATTTGTACTTGAACATAATATACCCCAAATCCCAGGGATACAAGAGTAAGGGGATCAACTTAACAATGTGGGAAATGCAACAATTGGGATAAGTCTATCGATACCCACATTTATAAATCATCACATGCAACTTTATAAATAATAAAGTACTTACAAAATATATAGGATACAACATGTTCAAAGGAGGGATGAATAGATGCTTGCCTTGCTTAGCAATTTCCTCAACTTCCCCTTGATCTGGAACAAGTTCTTTATTGACTATCGGTTCTTCATCTAACAAATTTAAATGCGCGATTCAAATAACTCCAAATAACATCAAAAATAAAATATGCTAAAAATTGTATGAGTTTCATACAGCAAGTAGTGTTTGATCCTAAATAAATTTAGGTGAAATTATTTCTATCTTTAGATTAAGCATGATAAAGTTATTAAATGTTAAAGTATGTAGTTGGTAGTATGCATTTAGGAATTTTTATGGTTAAACGGCTATCTTGGGTAAAAGTTTCACACTTTTTGAGTTTACTATTGTATAGCACATTTTTATGAAACAAACAAAATTGATTTCAACCCATTTGGAGTTAGAATGAATTTTCTAAGTTTTTGCCTTTTTAGTTCCAGAATAGTCCCTAGAATTTATAGCGAGGTCCATGGAATTTACAGACATATCTTTCTTCTTCCTCCATCCCACATGAATAGAGAAGGCACACAGGAGGTTATTTCCATAGGAAATGGTAGCTTAAGAGGGCATATCTTGATGTGATAGCTATGGAAATGGAACTAGGGAACCAAGGTGGATCTAATGGTGATAGCGGCGTACCTTGGGGTGGCCGGAGTTACGCCAGCGACGATGAGGTGACTTGAAAGTTTCTGGTTCACTATGGACAACAAAAACTAGCCAAGGAATCACCAAATTAGTGCATGTACAAGATAGAGGAGGTCTCATACATGGTGTGAGAGCGAGGAATCAGGCAAATCTCACCGGAGAGGGAGAAATCGACGGTGGAGGCTTAGCACCGGAGATGAGGAAGAAGACCATGATCTCCCTGCTTGCTGCATCTTTCTCAAGCTACTTGAGGGGTTTTGGTCCTGCTATCACGATGAAGCTGATGGCGTGATGGCTCGGCTGGGGGTGGAATGATGTAGCCGGAACGCGGGCACAATGCCACGGACGTGCCTTGACTGTGCTCTAGAACATGCTAGAGCTCATCGGCGTTCCTACTGCTACAATGGAGGAATGGAGATGAGTCCAAAATAAAAAATAAACGGCGGACATTGGAGAGGATGGAATGCAAACTAGATTGGCTAACCGATGATCATCGACGAGTTGGCTTCAACGTCTTCTTTACGGCGGCGAGAGAAAAGCGGACAACTCGAGCAGATCATGCTCTCTCCTTTGCTCAGCTAGGGGTTATGGATGCATGGATTGGGGTGATGATCGATCTATCTAAAAATGAAATAGACGATTGAAATTTATCGAGCTTGTTACGGGTCATTGGATGTAGCCCACAAAAGGCCAAATATCCAGACAAAAATAGTAACAAAATTAAATGCCTTCCTCTTTTGGCCTCCCGCTCATTTCCATTTTAGGCGTGTCGCTATTTTATCCTTGCTTGCTGGAATTCACCTCACGCACTCCTGCCTCGCTCGCGCTACCCAACTCGTCCATTCCATCCAAGCCAAACCCTAGCATTCCGCTCCCAATGGAGGAGAAGAACGTCGCCGCCGCCGCCGGGCACCCCTCCTCCTCCTCGCGCCCCGGGTGCGGCAACCTCCCGCCGCTCCACCCGTCGTCGTCGTCCAAGTCCAACGTCGTCGGCCAGTCGTCCACCACCTTCTCCTCCGGCCGTCGCTTGTCGTCTCCCTCGATCCTCCAGTCCCAGGCGCCGTCCGCGCGCTACTCCACCGGCGCCTCCTACCTTGGCTCTGGATCCGGCGTCGGCGGCTTTGCGGCGACGGCGACTCCGACGGCCGGTGGTGGAATTAGCTCCGCTAGCCACGCGGCCTCGTCCTGGAGGAGCTTAACCTCCATTGCTTCAGGATCTGAGGGATCCAGGTACCACAAGCCGCCGCCGTCGTCGCTGGCTCCTTGGACGCCAATAAGTACCTTCGGCACCGGCGTAAGTACCTGCGGCCAGGGTGTCTCGCTCCGACGGAACAACGACTCCCTAGGTTTGGGATCTGGATCCTGGAACCACCAGCCCCCGCCATCGTCGATGGCTCTGACAGCGGCGGCCGGTGGTGGCCGCGGTAGCAGCTCCAGCAACGGGGGCTTGCTTTTGCTGAACTCCCTCGGTTCGGGCTCCAGCTACTACCAGATGCCACCATCGCCGATGGATACCAAGACTGGCGGCGGCGGCGGCGTTGCCGTCGGCCGCAGCGGAAGCATCCTTGTCTCACAGGTGTGTGTGATACTGTGATGTACCTTCTGTTCGAATTTCCTAGTCTAACCACATGTGTACTACTAACACATGCATTTTCACAACGCATACATACATATATTATATTTTGATTTATATTTTCAAATATTAGAAAAATTAATAAACTTAAGTTGATTCATTGCAAACTTTAAAGGAATTATTTTCTAGATTTTGTCGGGCATCTGGAATTTTTAAAACTTTTAGTCACGTAAAAATTGCACACATCTTATCCTAAAATTGCAGTTTACAGACAATTTTAATTCATTTGTACTACAATTTTGATAGTGTACACGGTTTTGCTTCATGTTATTTTACGTTAAAGATTTGTAAATGTTGATAAAGTGTGTATTTGTTTATATGTAGATTAGAATAATACATTTTTATCTAAGAAAGAAAGAGATTGTGTGTAATTAGGCTATATATATAGGAGTGATAACTGATGAGAGTGTTAGATTTTAATCCAAGTGTTAAAAAGGTGACTGAAATTTTCCTGGTCAACCCCTTAACAGTACAGGAAACGTGGTCTGTGCACGAATATGATTAAAAAGGACAATTATTTGATAGTTGTTTATATATAATTTCTAGGGTATATCTTCATCATCGTCGAGCTTGCTACCGCTGCCTCCATCTCAACTGCCTAGCGACAGGATCAAGCAGGCACCAAACCTTGGTTTCATGGACAATGCAAGCCAGTATATGGTGGCTGACCAGCCACGAGTCCAGTGGCAGGGTGGCTATGGCGACGGTGACCTAGCTGCAGTGGTAGCTAATGACAAGCGGTCGTCAGCATCATCGCTTGGCATGCCGCCCCTGCAGTCGCAAGGGAGCAGCAATGGCAGCACCGCATTTTTTGGGTCGTCGTCATCGCGGCAGTACTGGAACGACGACGACGAGCTACCGCCCTTGCCACCAAGCCTTCCGTCGGCATCTGGGATGGTGCAACAGGAGTACATCATGTTGGATGACGATGATGATCTCATAAGTTCATTCATCGACTTAGACGACGCACACAATTCTTCTGCATGCGATATGAGTAGTGCACCAGTGATTCCCTTGAGCCCTGCTACTTATATTAGCGGGAATGTAGCTGGGAGCTCCAAATTATTAGAGTCATCGTCGGCGACAAATAGTGGGAGCCTGGCAATCAATTATAAGGGCAAGAGTCCCTGGAACTTGGGCAGTGAGTCATCTTTGGACGTAATTGAGAGCAAGCCCGAGGTTGATATGCAAGTGAAGCTCGAAATCGGAATCACACAGGCAGGGGATATCAAGCCTAAGCTGCTACTGCCAACCTCAGGGCCAGCAGCAGGTGCTGACAGCAGAGGAAATAGAAGCCAAGATCTGAGCCGCAGAAGGTCGTCAGGAGGCGGTGCTGCCAGTATTTGTGCCATCTACTCTTGTGGATTATTCAGTGAAGAAGAGAAAGACACGATTGTGGCAGAGAAGAGCCTCTCGGAGATCGTGCTGACAGATCCAAAGTGGGTGAAAAAGTATATGACTCATTAACATTCTTTAATTTTTGTTATGAACTTCAAACAAATATATATACCTGCATTTTTCTTAGTTGGACTAAATTAATTCTACGATATTTTTTGTAAATTCTGCAGAATTCTTCGTAATAGGTTATCTGCACTCAGGGCAAAGGATCGCAAGATGAAGCAAATATCCGACCTTGAGGGCACAATTCAACAGTTGCAGAAGGAAAGAGACTCTTTTTCTAATCAAGTGAAATCGCTGCAGGTTAATTGTGCAATTGTTTTTTCAGTGTTACTTTTGTGTTTTGTAAATTATTCTGACTAACGCAATATTCTGTTTTCAGATGACGTTTACACAGCTTGCTGCTCTGAACAGCAAGTTGAACGCTGAAAACAGCCAGTTGAGTGCTCAGAACGCAGAGCTCATGAAAATGCTTCAGCAGAATTGGAGAGGCAACCACTAAGAAGTGATGCGTTTGTTTTAGTGTTTACAACTGCTTCATGCGTGCTCAGCTACTTATATATGAACGGTTCCATGAAATTCTCAACTAATATTTGGTACTAGCGAACTATGTTTGTGTTATGATCAACAACTCAAAAGTGTCTGTGTCTTGAACAACGCTTCTTTTCGGTTAAAGATGCGGTAGTTTGCATTTGTTACCAAACTTCTATACTTAAAAATTTACCATCCCTTCATATATAATTAAAATTGAATATTATGTCAACTACTCTTTTGGATTGCACATAGTACTGAGTTTTTATCGTCTTGTCTCCCGAGTGCAAATTAAGGATGGGCGGTGATTTTTTTATTGGCATCTCAATTAATATTTGGTGCTTTTATCCGCCTTTTAGCACCCCTTACAATTTGATTCGGTATTACAAATCATCTACTATTGGTTAAGCTTGCTAATCCTTGGGTGGCCCCATTGGTGCAGCGTGCATGGCGGGACTGTGAAAGTTTGTTAGTGATCACGTCGAGGGCGGTCTGTGTGCATGTGTTAGTATTGTGCAGTGTTGTACAAGTCTTACCGAGAATTTTGGATCGTGGGATGACACGAAACTCAGACTTGGCATTTCAGATAACTACATTTGCTTTGTGTTCAAGAGAGAACTATCTTCCAGAGAGGAAAATAACAATAACACTTCGGCCCACAATTGCTCTCTAGTTTGTCTGCAAACCTCCTCAGAATACTCTACTTGCTCTCTCTCTCTCTCTGTTTTGCCAAGTTTTGGTACAGTGACGATTGAGAATTTGTTGCCTACATCTGGTATCAAAGCCAGGCTAGGTTAATTGAAGTTCTCCGTCAACATGTCTATCGTGATGGCGGATGCGGCACAGGCCGGGGAGCACAGGCAGTGCTTTCCTGTATCCACAATTGCCGGCGACGAACTACAAGAGCTGGGAGATCCAAGTTCAGGCAATGATGGAAGATCATCAAGCCAACTGCCAATGCGGCCATCGATGTGTGCAAGGACAAGAAGGCATGGTCCCATCTGCTCTAAGCACTCCATGAAGACTTGCTCATGCAGGTAGACAAGAAGACAAGATACATTGGAGCAGATCGAGTGAAGATGACACGACTGTAAACGCTGAGATATTTTGCTGCTATCCAGAGGGAGGCCGGTGAAATGTTGGATCAGTATGCAGGGAAGCTGAGCGGGATGTCAGTAAGATTCTCCAATCTAGGGCGACTCTGTCGGATGCTACCTTGATCAAGAAATTGTTTGACACCGTGACAGAAATTCCTGCATGTGATCGCTGGCTTAGAGCAATTCTACAACATCAACACCATGCCGATCGAGGAGGCTGTTTGGCACCTAAGGGCGTTCGAGGAACACATGCATGCAGAAGCGCAGCTCTAGCGCAAGCGGCATCAGGGATGGAGGCATAGATGGATAGGTGCTACTCACTTACGCTAGGTGTGTGGCACACCAGAAGAAAGAGGCTAATGCAACTTCATCAAACAACAAAGGGAAAGGCATTGTACATGTGTAAGGAAGCAACCGTGGCCAGGGAGGATGCGGACGCGGCCGTGGCCACAGGAGGAGCAGAGGTGGCTGCTCGCTTCGTCACGAAGGCAGACGCAACAATAGTCACATCAAGTGCTTCAATTGTGAGAAGATGAGGCCCTATATGTCTGAATGCAAGGCTCCTAGAAAGCAACAAGAAGATCACCTCACACAGGTAGACGATGCTAGATAGACATTGCTGCTCGTTGTGTCAGAGGTGGAGGAGGTCGATAGCAAAGTCATGCTGTTGAATGATGAGGAGAAGGTGATGCGGAAGTGGCCACTCTAGCAGAGATATCATCCTCCAATGACATGTGGTATCAACAATGGTGCGAGCAACCTTATGATCGACAATCTAGCCAAATTTCACGAGCTGGATGAAGAGGTCACTGGGCGGGATTAGTTCAACGATGGATCGACTGTCTAGATTGAAGAAAGTGGTTTCATTCTTTTCGGGTGCAAAAATGAAGACTAGTGGCTGTTACAAGAGGTTTACTACATCCCGAGGCTGACAAGCAACATCATCATTCTTGGGCAACTCACTCACGAGCAGCATCATCATAACATCATCTTTGTGCCCTTTATAGCAACAAGCAAACATTTTACTCTCAATCCACAGTGAGCAAAAGTCATCATCATTTCCCTTCGTACCTAATTTCACAAACCATTTGGTACATTACTAACACTATACTTGCATCAAACCACTCATGACCGTAAGCACGACTAATCAATTAGTTTTAACACTATACAAAAGTTGTGCACTTTACCCATATAACACAAACTAGCCACCATGTTGACCTTGTCATGCAATACCAACTTGTCCCCGATTTGCAAGCATATAGTGAAGTTACTACATTTTTCACCGCCTAATCTTTCATGAGCACATCAAGTGTTTATTCACATTAGAAACAACCCTAGTGCCACTAGGCTATAGGCCCTCACGAGTCCAAATGCCATGAGGTGAACCCACCGTTCCCTCAATGAATCACTTAAACTGTTATATTGGATACACCTATAGTCTATGCATGTAGGACCGAAACTAGCGACCAGAGGGGGGGTGAATGGGCGCAAAAATAAAAATACAGCGGAAAAATAAAACTCCTGAAATTTAAGTGTCGAACTTGCAAGTGACTCGATGTGATTCAGTCCATGATTTGGACAAATAAAAGTCACACCTGGCAAATCGATACTTATATTTCAGAAACCTTCCTCATACTCAAATATCGGACTTGCGAGTGACATGTCGAGATTTAGCACACGGCTAGATAATTATTGTCACACCAGGCAAGTTGATAAGAATATCTCCTCAAAGCGCTTCTCAGAAAAAGATCATCCAAATCAAAGATTAAATGTCAATCAAAGTGTGTTTACAAGTGCGATACGCGTTCTACTGACAAAGAAACGCTCAAAGCACTCATGCACGACCGATCGAACACTTGGTGTGCTAGTTCGTGGACAACCTCAACAAATCATACCATCCGAGGCCTCTCAAGCAAAACAACAAACACTTGACAAGCACAAAAACATACACATATATTTCAATCAACATTCATGAAGTAAT
>KE372802.1:542350-554000 GCA_000418225.1 Zizania latifolia | reverse complement strand
CACTCGGCAGCCTATAGCCGATGGTCGGCACTCGGCACTTGGTAGCCGATGATCGGTACGAGATTATCGAAGCTATCCTCTACAAAGCAAGTCAAAGATATTCTGAGAGTAAAACTTGCAACAGAAAAATGGCCTCAATCAGATGCCTTTTCATGAATATTTCAGAAAGCCTTCATTCTTGCTAGAAGGCTCCGATGGCCACTAAGTCTTCAACACAATCACAACAACACAAGTGACTCCGATTAGATCTCAGTTCGTGAACTCTTGGGGGGTCCGCACAAAGCAGTAAAGCATTTTCCACATCAAAGCCAATAAGGAGCACTTTGAATCAAAAGATCATGGCAGAAATAAAAGCTTCGTAAGAATAGAGAGCTTCAGTTGATCTTGCTCATGGATTCCTACAACTTTGCACTTGGCAATAATGGAACATCCACTACAAAGTATTTCCGAAGCACATCAAGAACCAAGTTCATTCATGGCAAAAATGAACAATATGAACTCAAAACAAATCTGCTCAAGATAACCAGTAGCAGAGGAGAGGGATAGATTACAGATCTAGCACAAAAATCAGCAAAGAAAAAGCATTGATTTCATTGCAAGAACTGAATACAAAAGAACATAGCTCTCTCTCTCTCTGATTGTGGACTCTATGTCTTGGGAGTAGTGGCGGCTGGAGCAGAAGGTTCTTAAGAGAACTTCTGTGTAAGCGTACAACCCTAGAGAGTATCCTACCAACTCTTATATAGGCCAAGCAGACCGGACAAAAGACCAAACTACCCCTAGGGTTTACAATCTTTAGAACCAACGCCAAAGGGCAAAAAAGGAAATTCTACTTTAACATTTTATTCAATGCTCCGCATAGCATAGACTCCGTTACAGGTTCGCATCGCACAGACTCTATCGGAGCTTCGCAGCATGCAGATTTCGTCACGGCTTTGCTTTGCGTAAACTTTGTCAGAGCTTCGCATCGCGTAGGCTTGGTTATGGCTTCACTCCAAGTGCCAGCCAAAAATTCACTAGAGCTTTGTGAGGTTGACGGTTTTGAGCCGAAGCTGCCAAAGCGCTTGCCGCCCTTATGCCACGTACCCGGATTAGACCACCATGACCTCGCAACTCCTTCAGCTCAGCGACCGCCCATCCATTTACCTGAGTCACACATGGCCAACGTCACGACAAGTCATCATCCTTTCGAAGTGCCTCCCTTCGGAGAGCCCTACTTCGAAGTGCCTCCCTTCGGAGGGCTTCCCTTCTCACCACCTCCCTTCGGAGGACTTTCCTTCAGTAGCTATTGCAATCACTCATCATCTCGGAGCCATGAGGCCCACAGTCTTCACCATGGCTCAACACCATAGAGGCATCCAAGAATGATCATATCTTACTTTCGATGCCTTAAGCCTTCATCGCTTAAGTGCACTGTTTTATAAAACTAGACACCATATAATACACCAAAGCACTAGTCATAGGGCTATTATCCCTCGAGAGGCCTAAACTAGTATAAATCTTAGCTCTTATTCTCTAGAGTCAACCATCGGGTTCGAGAGAGGCACGCTTCCCTAATCCTCTATTCACCGCCTCGGGTACCACATTTGGTAGACTGCTCGGCAATTTACCGACAATTAACGTGCCAAGTAGGGGATAACGTTAACTTTGACCAAGTTCTAATGGCATCTCTCCCGAAGTTTTCCATACCCGCCGGCTCCGTCTTCGTGTTCCGAGGCCTGACATTCACCAGCGATTCAATAGGGCAACTTGCCCTATCGCTGTCCATGTCAGGGATTGCTCCCGAGCTAGTCAACTCAGGGGGTCAAGCTTCCTCTTCATCCTCCAAGAAGGCTGACTGACCCGATTATAGTCGGACCTTGGTTGGTCTCAAGCATTATGTCGTCTTCTCCAGCAAGAAGGGTCAGGTCATTTGACGCTGATGGGTAGAGGTTGGGGTCATCGGTAATCCTGAGGCTAGTCGTCAGCCGCCTAACCCTCGATTCCTGACCAATCTCATCATGATGGTGGAAGGTGACGCATCTTCTTCCAGCGGTGATAGGCGCAGGCGCACCACAGTGGCAAAGGTGGCACAAGGTGATGGGATCTACCGTAACCTCGATAATGAATTCACCTTTGAATTTGACAGATAGAGGGTCTTCAAGACTCCTGCCACCAACCTGGTGGCAATTAAAAGAGCACTGGGCTTGCTCCCTGATACCCCAGAGCTGTAGCAAGCCAAGGCATTGACTCAGACAGGCATGATGCAGATCAGTACCTAGACCTAGCTCTAGCCAGTGCATCAAGTCAACACGGCACCATGGTAGAAGCCCCCAAAAGGCCAGCCCAAACCTCCGAAAAGCTACTCGACGATTCAAGCGCTCTGGGAAAATTAGACGAAGCAGCACCTCGGAGCAAGCCCAGCGACAGCGAGCCCGTAAGAAGATATGGCGTAAGAAGTCCCACGAGGGCACCTTAGCACAAGAAGAATGATGAACCAACACCTCGGGGGAAATAGCACCAAGGCCCATCCCGGAGACTGGTCCCCCTCAAGACTGCATATGGCGGCACATTTTTTGCAGGAACTCCAAGCTTCGCCGACCTCAAGTTTTTCTCCCATTTCAGCTATTTACTCTTGTACCCTCATCCTAGAGTTAATAAAGTTGAACTTTATTTCACGCACTTCATATCATACTTTTTATCGCTGACCTGCTAGGCTCGACCTCCCTTGAGTTGATGCAAAATGTCGTACACCTAGCTCGCCTGTTGTGCCCCTATGAAGCAGCTCTGGGTTTGACACTAACAACCGTGTAGGTGAAAAAGAGCTGGCAGCAGTGCCCCTCTCGATACCTAACCACTTGCAAAGATCCTCGAGGGCTCGAGTCCTTAGCCTCAACTTTGCTGAAGCTTTTGAAGGTCTCAAAAACTCGTGACGCCTGATGTCGGGTAGGCGCATAAGTGGCATCAATTCCTCGTGCCTAAGACTATACAGCTATACTGGGATCTCAGGACCTAACCTTGTCTACGCAAAGAACTTAATTTAAAAGAAAAATCCAGAGCTTCGAAGCTATCAGGGACTTACGTTGCCTGATGTCAGTAGGCATGTACGTGGCACTAGATCCCTGAACTGAGTACTATACGGCCAATCCAAGGTTTCGTCGGGACGCTGACAACTTTGGTACACAAAAATTTCTAATGCTAACACTTAATGCTTATGACAATCCTGATTATTATAATGCTAACACTAAATGCTTATGACAATCCTAATTTAGAGAGGATAGCAAATCTTCCCTTCATGCATAGTCTAACCATTGTTGGGTAATCAGCACTACCATAGAAACCGCCTTCAGTGATGGATAAAATATACACATCACTAATAGGTTGCTAGTAACGGGCCATCTGACATCCACCAATAAAGTTCTTGTATTGGTGATAGACAATAGTTAGACCCATCACTAATGATGGTGCTCATTATCAATGATGGGTCGTTATGTGGTCCATCACTAATGATGCCTAGCATTAGTGATGGGTTGTTATTTGACACGCCACTGATGATGAGCACCATCGTTAGTGATAGGTCTAGCTGAGGCCCATCACCAATCAGGGTGGGTGTTGGTGATGGGCATGGAATGATACCCATCACTAATACTTCGCAAGACTAGACCGAACGTTTAGATTCATATCCCACATTTAGAGCTCCCACACATCGCCTCTAGTCTCCACCTAGTAGACAACTCCCATGCATGCTGGAGAAATGACCAGGCGACCATCAGGGAGGTGCTTTGATGGCGACCCACACGGTTACAGGCACGGGTCCACCAGTCGGTGGCAGTAGTGCTAGCAACCACGTGGGTCCACAAGTGATAGTGCAGTGGTATATATTTTCTTCATCGCCATTTTTTACTTTTTGTCACTATAAAGTGCTTGTTTAGTAATTTTGTAATAAATACGGTGAAATAGATAATTAATAAAAGAAAAAATATATATTTATATGAGTTTTTTCTATTGTACTAGTGATAGTAAAGGGTGGATATTGTGGCCCGTCCTAAAGGGTACCCTTTTGTGATAGATGGATATTGTGGCCCATAACTAAAGGGTCTCTTTAGTGAGGGATGAATACCCGTCACTAATGACAGGGCTTTACTGATGCGATAAGAGTGACAAGTGTGATGTCCGTCACCAATGAGTTTTATGATCCATCACTAATGATCTTTTTTAGGTACTGCCATAGGTTAATGTAGTAGGAATGCAAGAAGAAATGACCATTTCTATTTCTTAACCCCAGATGTTGTCAATGTTGGCCATCCAGTCCGATAGGGAGTCCTACATGACTTACATTGCTAAGGCCTTAGCCATATCCATCTAGAAAAATTCCAGAAAAAATCTTATAAAATTATTTACATTTTTAGAGACTTTTGCAAAAATTTTGAGCAACATTTTATTTGCAAAAATTTCTTCCTCAAAATTTAATACTCAAACTTATTTTCTTTTATTTAAAGAAAATTCCATTTTAAAATTTTCTTTTTCTAAATATTCTTTTTCCTTTTATTCTATTCACAACATTTAATACTTTTATATTTTAAAAATTTTAGGCTGTGACACTATGTCACGGAACCGCGCATCAATTTTTCTTAAGCGCGTTGGCCAATTTTTTTCACGCGCTAGCAAAAATAGTTTTAGCGACAGATAAACTGATATTGATTGATACATTTACCGACAGATGATCTGATCCTATAGGTTAAGAGTATTATCGATAATTAGTTGGTCGCTATTTATGCCTATTACCGATAGACATTCTATCATAATGTATTACCGACAGATTTAGTGACGTTAACTGCCAATTTTATCAGACTCAGGTGCTAATTCCCTAATTACATGGATTCTGGTACAAATAAATCTCCACATACTATATCCAGAGTCCAGTCACCCGATAAGAACTCAACCTTCCTTATTAGAACTGAACTCCCTCTATGGACCATACCGGATGGAAGTGCTAGACTTGGCCTACTCTCGGTCTAGACTGATATGTCCAAACGTGGGATACCCAGGGGTCATATCCCCGACAGCATCCCCTGAGCTCTTCTTAGCTTGGTTGAAAATCTTAGACTAAACAAGCTGGGACGAGCTCTTCTTTAATCTGAACCTTGACACTTATGCTGAATTCTGATGATTTTAAAAAAAAAACTTCTCAATCTTTGTCTTCTTTGTGTGAGGTGCACCGTATAGGTGCACCCACACGGTGTAGCCCCCGAGCCTCGAGTTAAATGGAACATTTGGTTCAAGGGTCAAAAATAATCTACAAAGAAAAGCCTTCTGGAACTTCCAACCTTTGATGAATTCTTCAAGTCCTGTAGACAATCTTGTCTTCTGAGACTGTTGGCGTTGAGGCCAAGTTGGGAAAAGACTATTGCTAAAGTTCCGAGACCGTCGTGGTCTTGAGAACGGTTGATCTTGTGTTATCGGGGCTCAGATTCTTGATCGTGCAAGCTCTCGGGCGCTTAAGCCCTGAGCAGGTGAGGTCTCTAGCATGGCCGTATTCGAGCGTGGGAATCCTTGAGCTAATGAGTCCTCGGGCGCATGAGTGCCCGAGCACGCGAGGTCTTGTGCATGTGGGCTCCAAGGCATGGGAGCCCTCGAGCGCACAAGTCCTCAGGCACATGAGCCCCCGAGCATGCGAGCCCCCAGGTGTGGGAGTCCTCAAGTGCTCGAGCCCCTAGACATGGGGCCCATCAACGCGGATGAACCCAAACATCATGGATTCTGCCAGTGCGCCCAAAAAAGTTGCTTTTTAGTCTTTCTCACCCGCAATTAATGCGTGGCAGTTTGAGGGGACGTTCTGCTTCTGACAGGACCACGCACAGGCATAGTTTGTGGATGGAGAAGCAGAACCGTCAGGCCGCCTAGGACACAATGGGTGTTATGATCGAGGGAGCGCTCAATTACGGCAATTGCGCCTCACGTCGGGGCGACGGTTCCGGGCCTATTTAAGCCGTTCTCTTCACCATTTAGCCGCATGCTGCCAATTTGAATCCCTGCCCTCTACAACCATCCATCTTCATTTCCTTCTTCTCCATTTAACCTGCTGGCTCCCTGCTAACTAGGTCACCACTGTGGCTATGTAGTTTGCTACTGTAAGGCTCGCCGTCTCTTCTAGCTAAAACTGATGACTTCTGAGGGCTCACCGCCGCATCCACCGCCGGTGGAATGGGAGAAATTAGTGATGTCAAGGGGTAAGCTGCGCAACTTGTAGGAGGCTAGACTTCTCCTAGAGCGGGTGGTGTCAAGGTGGCGTGCAGCGAAGGATGACAATGGAATTCCCGATGCCGGACACCCACGAGGCCATCCTCTTCAAGTCCTTCCTTGAGTGTGGGCTTGGCTTGCTGGTGCACCCCTTCCTCTAGGGCCTCCTACACCACTACGGGATTGCCTCGGCCACCTCACCACAAACTCCATCATTCACATCGCCATCTTCATGTATCTATGCGAAGCAAAGCTAGGAGTGGATCCACACTGGAACCTATTTTGGTACTATTTTGTCCTTCGCCAGATGTCGAGGCCCAAGGTGATTGGCAGCGTCTCGCTCCAATTCCTCAATGGCAAGTCAGGAGAATACCTAAAGATGCCGATCACCACCTCAAACAAGGGGTGGAGGTCGAAGTGGTTGTACGATACGAACCACCCGCCGACCATCGAAGTTGAGATCACCTAGAAGCCAGAATCCTCAGCCAGCTAGAGCGACCAGGCTCTTTCATCCAAGGTGGACAAGGTCCGGGAATTGGTCACGCTGGTGAAGGACCTCCAGTAGAATGGGCTGACCGGGATCAGGGTCACCGCCTTCTTTCTGCTATGACATGTCTTCCCGCTACAGCTCCGAGCAAAGGCGGCCTATGAGATGTTTGGGCCCTTTGACCTGAATGCTTCGACGCCTGAGTGGATGCCTCGGGCTGAGGTCGCAAAGTACCTCAACTCATTCTTCGCTAGGAAGCCTTGCTTCCTGACCAAACTAGGGTTCGCGACGTACTGCGTCACGAACCCTCGGCCGTCGGTGAGTCCTTGACCTTCGGTTTTTGATATTTCTTATTCCTCCTTTTTGTTTGTACTCATGCTGATGCCTGACCACCCACGTGGTGTGACACGTCCTAGCCATAGGGTTATGCAGCGTACTTCTCACGGGCGCTGCTCCACGAGCTCCCGAGGGTTGTCAACCCGCCCCGTTGCTTGCCATCCCAAGGTGGCTCTGGGTCGCCTCTTTCGCTTCTGAAGCAGAAGGGGAAGGAGTTAGGTGGGCTGAACAAACGCTCGAAGCCCACCGAGGTTAGGAAGGATAGGGGGCCCGATGCTCGGGAGGTGGCGGTTGATTCTCAGCATGGAGGAGTTCGAGGAGGAGGGGGATGTTGTGATATCCGACATGGCGCTGGCCTCTCCTTGTCCACTTCCAGCGAGGCCGCCGAAGCGCTAGATCATCAGGACCTTCTGCATCAAGTAGAGGTAAGTCTTGTGCTTTTATGCATGTTGTTACTTCTATTCCTTAGTTGATTCCTGATCATTGTGATTTGTAGGGTGGCTGGGGTCAAGCTCCTACTAGGGCCATCGGTGGAGCTACCATCAATGGCCGTGACGATGGTGGTCGAGGCATCAGATGCTGCGGCGATCGAGGGTGATGGTGTGGCCCCTACTTTCTTTGATGCCTTGAGCTTGGATGTGGTGCCAGCTCTAACACTGGCCGATGGAGATGCCTCTGTAGCATTGGTGGCGGCGACCATCAATCCTTCAGTGGAGGGTTTGACTGCCGAGAAAGCCATCGATCCCTTGACCGCAGGGACGGTGATCGGAGATGGTGCCCCACAAGTCATGGCACTCGAGGCAAAGGTCATCACTCTCCTGGAGGGGACTGCTCTAGTTGTCCTGCCCCACTCCCCGATGGTGGTGGATGGCCTTGAGCTCGGAGTGGACCCGGGGACCCTTCATGTGATGGCTGTAGCCCCCGGTCCAGCTCATGGCCTAGTGTCGGGGGATGCTCCTACCCTATTGTCCTGGCTCGCTGAGGTAGGCCTCTTTGTCCTATGGTGATTTTTCTTTATCCTATTTTGCTATTCATCAACTGTTGTGTCCTGTAGCTGCTCTGAGTGCAACGGGCACCGGACGTGGATCCGATGGCGGTCCTCGAGGCCGAGGTCGAGTCGCTCAAGCTTGAGCATGCCGACCTACTAGCTTGGAATGAGGAGCTGGTGCAGAGGGCCGTCAAGGCGGAGACTTCGGTGAATTTCGTGGCATTAATGGCTGACGACACCACCAAGATGGCCGAGGAGGCCGATCGCCAGGAGGCGACCGCAAAAGCCACCGCCGAAGCAGCCACAGCCTCCGTAGATGTGACGAAGGAGGCTGACAGGATCCTCTGAGACACCTTCAACAGGATGAAGGAATCGATGGAGGCAACGATACCTGAATACGAGAGTAAATATCGTGCACTTGGTCACTCTCTTGGTCGTTTTGCTTTTGCCTTCTAATCCAGATCTCCATTGATATCTTTTCACAAAGAGACATGAGTGGAACCATGCTCAGATCGCCGAGCTTGAGGGAGAGGTGGGTGAAGTCCGAGCGGTGGTCAAGCGCATGCACTTGCTACTGGTTGAAGATGGCCTGCCTAATGTGGAGTTTCAGGAGAAGCTCAAGGGACTCAAGACCCAGCTTCACATCCTCGTCGAGGCGGTGGTGAGTAGTGGGGCCGAGCAAGCCTTGGCCTATGTTCGGTCTCACTTCCCAATGGTGGACCTCCGGTAGCTAGTGCATGGAATGCCTGCCAGGACGACCGACAACTAGATCGTGGTGTACCGATAGGGGGTAGAGGATATAGCTGCCGCAATCACCAGGGATATTCAAGTCTTGCCTCCACTCGAAGACCCAGCGCCTGCAGCAGCACCTCCCGAGGACCTAGAGTCGGAGGTGGCATGCCCCGAGGAGTAGTCCTATTATGATCTGCATATGTTAGGAATAGGTAGTCAATATGAAACCTATTTATGAACTTAATCCTTTTCCATGTGAAGTTAAAAGGTCTTGTGCAATTTGCAAATTTTAGGTTCCAGATTCCCCTATTTTTATCTCGAGGAACTTAGACCATGTAGTGCTCAGCGTAGGGTCCTTAGGCTACACATATGCCTATAGACATCAGGCCATATAAGCCCTCGAGGATTTTCTAGGCTCCAGATTTTATGTCCTTCATGCGTCTAAGGCGAGGCCTTGAGCCCCCGGTATAGCCATATAGTCTTAGGCGTGGGGAACTAATGCTACTTATGCACCAACCCAACATCAGGCATCACGGGTTCTCGAGACTGCTGAGACTTTAGTAAAGTTGAGACTTAGGACTCGAGCCCCCAAGGGTCTCAGCAAGCTATCGAGTGTCGAGAGGGCGCTAACGCTAGCTCGTTTTCGCTCGCATGGTTGCTAACGCCAAACCCAGAGCTGCTTCATAGGGGCATAACTGTTTGAGCTAGATGCGTGATGTTTTGCATCGACTTAAGAGAGTCCGGACCTTACAATTTGTTCGATGAAAACGAATGACATGGTTTTGCCTGAGGCAAAATTTAGATTTCATTTCATATAAGGCAAATGGTACATAGATGGATAAAAGGAATAGCTCGATTAGGACGGTGTTTGGTGCTATTTGCAGAATTCGGAATGGTGTTATGTTGCAGTCCCCATCCTCAACTGGTCCACCATCTTCTCAACTCTGGTCTGCTACTCTTCCTACATCGGGATGTCCTCGCTAGCCTTCTTGCGCCATACCTTCCTATGGGTCTACCGCTGGCGAGGTCGATCCACGGTGTCGCCCTGTCGATCCTTCTTCGAGCGCTTGAAGTGTTGGTGGTTCCTCTATGATCCCCAGCCACTCTTCCTAGAGTTCCTGCACCGATCCCTTGTTGACACGATGTGGCGAGAGGAGCTGGATCCGGGAGTTGCGGTATAGCCACTAGTGTATTCAGAGCATCTCTGGATGAGCAGCCCGGCGAGTCGTCCTCTAGAGTGCTCAAAAAAATCTTCCCGAGGATGCTAGGAGGAGCCTCGAGGGATCCGGTCCTCGGGACGTCTCGAGAAGTGCTGAATGAGCCGGTCAGCTACCTGCCCAATGAGCTAATTGGTCGCTAACTCCCTGAAAGGTATCGACCAAACGTTCCGCAACTTGATCCGCCTTTCGAGCGAGAAAGGGATCAAGAGCCCGGTGCGGCGATCGGTTGGGCGCTGGCGCTGAATCAAAAGGAACCAATTTTTTTCACGCGCTATCAAAAATAGTTTTAGCGACAGATAAACTAACGTTGATTGACACATTTACTGATAGATGATCTGATCCGATAAGTTAAGAGTATTACCGATAGATAGTTGGTCTCTATTTGTACCTATTACCGATAGACATTCTATCATAATGCATTACCAACCGATTTAGTGACGTTAAATACCAATTTTTCTCGACATACGTCTAACGCTAAAATGATATCATGTTATAGTGTACTATTAGTACTGCTAATCTTCGCAATGGATAGCTAGCCTATGTCGGTGAATCACTGAGCAGTCCACACAAGGGATTACCCGAGGTGGTGATTAGATGTGTATTAGAGAAGCACAACGCCTTCGAACCCGATGGTCGACCATCCTTGATAGCCAAGATAATGTACCAATGAGTTACCAACCCATCATTAACTTGCTACAAAGTAGACAAATATATCTGTCTTACTAATCTTTTATCTCTGTTCCCTAATAAATTAAATCTAACATTAGATCACACACATCCAGAGTATATAAAAAATATATCAAGAAGAGTCATAGGTTTCGCCCATTCCAGAAAGATTCGATAGTCTGACATAACTTTCCGTGTCGGAAGCAAGGTCCAGGCAATAATCTCTATGTATTTTATGTTATGGAATTCATGCACGGATTCACCGGAGACGAGGCGCTCAGGGTAAAAGATGTTGAGGTACAAGGAATATTAATCATACTGATAGCTATTTTTTATCTGAGGTGGGCTGGCTTATAACGATTAATTTCTTCTATTTGTACGTATGGCTTCTCAAACTATCCACAGATCGGTTATTGCCTATTGAAATCATCGCACTTCAAGAACAACTTTGTGGATTCCTCAATGACCATGTTATTTGTGAAATGGGCGAGTACAATAGTCTAGTATCCTTGCGCTCAAGTGCTAAGGATACGCATAGATCAGAACCTTCATGTAGCAAGAAACCATAGACTACATACTTATCATTTAAGGTTGCTTGTCTTTGTAAAAATGATTTGTCGCATTTAAGGTTGTTTGTAAAAACAATTTATGTAAATGATTCCCTAATTTTAATTTAGTATGTCATTATTTTGATTTGAGATTGTTTATGCAATATTCTCGATGTAGGCTATACAGATAGATTTAGCATATATGTGCATTTGTATATATAATTAATACAACGTGGTTTATACAAAAAAATAGAGAAAAAAACATATCAGTGTCGGTTCGGGCGGATAACCGGCACTAATACTCGGCTATCAGTCTCAGTTCCAGAGATTAACCGACACTGATAGTAGAGTATCAGTGCTGGTTCAATTTTAGAACAGACACTAATACACGAGTATCAATGTCGGTTCGAGGCTAAAACCGGCACTGATAGGCCTAAACAGTGGCGGTTCCAGA